>CAUYSK010076398.1:0-41352 GCA_963575035.1 Avahi laniger
CAATTAATTTCTTTCTATTTTTGGTAGAGACGGGGTCTCGCTCTTGCTCAGGCTGGTCTCGAACTCCTGAGCTCAAACAATCCACCTGCCTCGGCCTCCCAGAATGCTAGGATTACAGGCGTGAGCCACCGCGCCCGGCCCAAGGTGTATTTAAAGACCTGAGAAGGCCAGTGTGGCTGCAGTGTAGATTAGGTTAGTAGGAGGAGATGAGGTTGGAGAAGTAGACTAGGATTAGATCACACAGGACCTTGTAATCAATGATTTTAGATTTTACAAGCACATCAAGCACCATTGGTAGGTTTTAAGTAGAATCTGATTTGCAAATAAAACCACTCTGTGGAGAATGGACAAGGGTAACAGTGGAAGCTGGATGCGGCCTTGAACTGAATTGGAAATAGGTTCAAGACTTACTATGGCGGTAGAATCAACAAGGCTTTGTTTGTGGTAGATTAGAAGGGGAAGTGAAGCAGAGTTATTAAAGATAATGTGAAGGTTTATGGCATATGCAACTCAGAAATGTGGAAGATGGGAGGAGAATCAGATACTGGAGGCAGTGGGAATGTTGGGATCAACAGTACTCTTGGGTAAGAAGCTCAAGGTGTCAATGAGACATCTAAATAAAGATGTTCAACAGGTCTGTGCTCAGGAAAGTGGTTGGACTGGGATATAAAAGAGGGAGTTGTTAGCATACGACAAACATTTAAAGCTCTGAGAATAGACACTACTTATTGGTGATCTCAGCCAAAGCAATTTGTATAACGTAGTGGGGACAGGGATCAGACTGAAGAGTGTCCATGAATAAATGGAGATGAAGAAGTGTAGGCAACTCTTAAGGAGCTTGAATCTGAATAGGGAACAGGAAGTAGTAGCTGGAAGGAAATTAACCCAAATTTTCCAGTTCTCTTTGAAAATCCAAGAATCTGACAACAATGAGCCTGCATTTCCCCATGACAGCAGCAGGCTAAAAGCACATGATTATCTCCTTTATATGTGGCATGAGCATTCCAGTTTGCCATTTTCTTATCAGCTCACTTCCCTTACTTAATTTGCCTACCTAGCCTCTATAGGTTATTTGCAATTCCCCCATTCTAAAACATTCTGATGGGAAAGATCCAAGAGAGAAGAGGTTGAAATTGTTGATCAAACCTCTGAACTACTCTTTCCACTCTATTCCTGTCACACTCTGAGCCTAACTCATCCCCTGCTTGAAATCTTTCCCTCAACATGTCCCTCAAATCTTCGAAGAGTCCCGGTGTCTCAGATGATACACCAAACTTTATCACCTTATCTCGACTCATTCTCTAAAACAATAGTTCTCAACTGGGGGAGGGAGAGTTGATTTTGATCACCAGGTGACATATGGTAATATCTGCCAATATTTTTGCTTGTCACAACCGTGAAGTGGGGGTTGGGGCTGGTGCTAATTGCATCTAGTAGGGAGAGGCCAAGCATGCTACTAAACATTCCACAACGCACAGGCCAGCTCCTTCACAATTATTCGGTCCAAAATGTTAATGGTGCTGAGGTTGGGAAACCCTGCTCTAAACGGTGAGCCCCATGAGAACAAGGTCCTCTGTGTCAGTCTTGTTCACTGCTAGTGTCTAGAACAATTTGTGGTAAGTGCGCAATAAATATTCCTGCAAGCAAGTGAATCTAGCCCTTGCATTTTTCACTTACACCCAAGTCCCTTCTCCCTCCCACACATCCTAAGCTCCAGTCACAGAAAACAGAGGGCTGGCACTTTCTCACATGGGCCCTACTTTCATAATTTTGCACCTCTGATTTGCTGCCAAATCCAGTACCATCACATGCCCAGCTCCCCAAAATCCCTATCCATGAACTCCAGTAAATAAAGATGCTAAAACACTACTCACACTGTTACACTTTCCTTTGCAAAGTCTGGTTGAAAGAGGCACCCTGAACAATACTTGACAAGCCGGCACCCACGGAGCTAAATCAAAACCTGATCTTTGCTTGGCTGGCGTACTACATACGCATACGTATGCACAGTCTTTACCACTGCAGTTAAAGTGAATACTCTGAAGCAGTGCAGGCACCCTCTGGTGCCTCTGGACCCCGTCTCCAGCCTAACACACCTGAAAAAGGTCACACTACTTGCCAGGGTGCTGAGGCATGTAAGTCTGTGACTCTTCCACCACCAAGTACATGCCACGTTCTCAGGCAAAAGCGGTGCCGCAGCACCACGAAACTGGTTATCTAGAGCGCGAGGAAGACGCACCTGGACTTCATCGTCCTTGCGGATGGGCATGGAGCGAACGTTGTACTTCTGCCGCAGCTCCTTGGAGAGCGGGGACGACATGATCTTCCTGCGCACGTGGGAGGGGGCATTAAAGTGGCGTTTGCGGTTTTTGCTTCGGTCCGAAGTCACGAAGGGATTGAACTTCATGGTGGCTGCAAAGAGTGGGAGAGGAGTAAAGGGGGGCGCTCAGTGGGGTACAGGGGCCCATTCTCCATCCAAGACACTCTCCCCATCCCTGTGCAAATGCTCTACAGAGAAAAGTGGCCCCGGAAGAAGGCGACTGAGGGGGGCTGGGGCACGCGAGTGGCCCGAGTGTTACACAGAGTAAGATGTGCGCGGGCAGCGCATGCCTGACCAAAGGGATCGTAGGGAGAGGGCGGCCCTAGGTCCTTGAGGCCGAGAGAGGAATGTTCGGGCTGGAGAAGAATGGACAGCTGAGGGTCCTCGCAGAGAGCGCTGGGACGCCGCGTGGCTCTGCGACACAGGAAGGAAAGGTCCCAGGGGGTCGGGGGAGGGGGGGCTTCAGAGTCCGCGAAAATGATCCTCCTGCTCACCTACCTGGCGCCGCACGGATTCAGGCAGCGAGCGCGCAGGACCGGAAGTAGATGTCCTTGCCGCGCAAGCGCAGAAAGATACCGGTGACCCATTCCCGTCGGAACGAGGCAGAATGGCGCCCCCTGAGGCTTGGGGTGGGATCGCAGCGCCTTGTTCCTGGGGGCCCTGGGAGCGCTAGGCTGTGCCATGTTGGGAAACCGGAAGAGCTGGCGCCTCTGAGGATAACGGCCTCCTTTTGTAGGGTTTGCAGTAGAGGCTTATTGGCGTTCTTTTAATAGGCACACTGTCCGTGGTCTCTCACCTACCCAGACTCTTTCTTTGCCCCTGTTGCCTGCCACCATGATACTCCAAGTACCAACTGCAGATCAGCTTTTTCAAAATCACCGAGAAGCCTGTTCAAAATGCAGATTTTCGGGTCTTACCGCAGTCTCACAAAACCAGACAGTGGTAGGCCCTGGTCAAATCTGAATTTAAAGCAAGCACTCATCCTTGCACCTGAAAACCCCAAGATTTTGAGGTGCACCAATGTTTGAGGATCGTTGTGAAGCAAACACCTGGTTTTGCAAAAATTTGCCCATTCTGCTGGTCCTTAGGAGACCGCCTCTGCGCTTCTGAGTTTCAGTTTTCTCATCTGTAAAATGGGGATGATTTTAGTAGGTGCCTCATAGGGTTGTTATGAAGATTAAATGAGTTAATCCTTTTAGAGGGTTTAGAACATGCCTGGCACATAGCACTCGATTACAGTCGCCCATTACTAACAAAAGGGAAGGCCTCTGTGGGGCTTGCTTCAGGACAGTGCTAAGGCCGGCCTCGCATTTACCAGGGTCCTCACACTCAGGCTTTTATTATCAGTTCCCGATGACGCAAACTGTAAGCCTTCTGTGTTTGATATAAACACGGGCAATGCGCCACGCTGGCTAGAGCTCGGGGCGTGCCATCCCCACGCTCTGAACTCGCCCTGGGACTCTTCCGCTGCTGCCGAGGAAAGCCGGTGGGCTTGCAGCCGCCGCCCTGCCCACTCCAGCCCCACTACCCACCCGTCGGCTAGTCAGGCTGAGTCACCCTGTGCGGACCCTGGGTATGGAAGGTCTTGGGTCACCCCTGCGCAGTGCGGGAGGCACCAACCACATGAGAGGTCCCCTCCTTGGGCACTGTGGCGTCGGGGAGGGAGGGAAAGGGCCGTGAGCCTTTGCTCTGTCTTCAAGTTAGGGGCCCAAGGGGCTGATTCTGTGCAGGGTATTACTCGTTCATTAGCTCCAGCCCTCCCTTTCATTCATTCATTCCGTATCTGTTGAAGGCCTACTTTGTGCCGGATGCCGGATATGAGTTTGGAATGCTCAGTTAACACGTGGGGCTGGTCTTTTTCTCTGTATGGAAAAAACAAAACAAAACAAAACTAAAACACATGGGGACGCTGAAACTCAGGGAGTTTTCTTCCCCAAAGTCTAATAGCCAGACTCAGGCAGGTCCCATGCTGTCTCCTAGTTTATCAGTGTTCCTTGACACGTGGTGTGGTGGGGGAATTGCTAAACCCCAGCGCCTACCAATACTCACGGTCAACCAGCGTTTCTGGGATGATCCTGGACCTTCTGGGCCCTATTTTGGGTTTTATTGCAGACCCTCTGCAGTCCGTGTTGGAGACCTTTGGAGGATGGCCACAGCCGGGCTGTTTGCAGAAGCTCTGGCAGTAGAGCAAGCGGAGTCAAAGCTGCTGAGGTGACAGCAGCTGAAAGGCCACCCAGTCGTGAGTGTGCCCAGGCTCCAGGGGTAAGGAGGGTGGGGGCAGTCCTAAGAAAAGAAGTCATTTCCCATCAGCAACCCAGGAGCAGATGCTGGCGTGACTGGGTGCACACAGAAGAGGTCAGAGGGCCTCCTCAGAGCAGTCCTTACAGTGTTCGTCAGACCCGTACCCCACCTCCCTTAAGCAGTTCATTCATTCATTCACTCACTGGCTATCTGTTCATTTACTCATGTCTCTATCACACCTTCATTTACTGTCATTCACCTCCGTTCATTTGCACGTTCATTCATTCGCTCATTAATTTATTATGGAGCCAGGTACAGGGCTTGATTAAAGAGATCTGGGGAGGAGTGACATCAGATCCCTGATCAAGAAGTACAGAGCTGCACTGGCAAAGGAAAGCCATCTGAAGACAGATCTCGAGAACCCAAGACAGTCGGGGAGTATCCGTGGTCAACCAGGCCAAGGGAGGCATTTCTTTACCTGCCGTGTGGCTCAGTAAAATTATTATAAAACAGGCACAATGACCTCACTAGATAAGATGGCAAGAGCCTGAGGCTCTCATTCTAATGACTGAGTGGGACTGGCTATGTTGCCTCATGTCCGCCCTTGGAAACACACGCAGGGACTGGTTTAGAAGCCCCAGCACCTAGCACAGAGGAAATGTCCAGTGAATGTTTTTATTTCTCTGAGGCAGTGGGCTGCGTGGTGGAGAAGTACATGAGCTGGCACGCGACCTGTCTGGGTTTGGATCTCCACCAGTTACCGTCTCTGTGGCTTTGGATAAGATATTCCTCTTGGTCACTCACTTTTCTTATCTGAAGAATGGAAACAAGGACAGTACTTATCTCACTGGTTTGGTGTCAGGAGTAAATGAACCCTTAGCTCAATGCTTGGCACAGAGTAAGAACTTAATAAATGGTAGAAATGTATTTATTAAATGAATAATAATGGCTAATCTTAATAGGCTGAGCATTTGCTCTCAGGCATTGTGTTTTCCTCATTTCATCTGTTAACCCTCTGAACTTCCACAGGTGACATACAGAGGCTCTGAGTGAGATGGGAGAAAGGATTTAGACGCTCAATACGGTTATTATTTATCTTGTAGCCAATAAAGATAATAAAGAGATCCATATATATTAACCTAAGAAGATGTCTACTAAGTGAGGAAAAAAGTAAGCTACAAAATAACAGGAACACTTGTTTATGGAAATGCATCACTAAAATGGGATCACTAAATGATCACCTCTGGTGGGATTATGGGTGACTCTAATTATTCCCTTTTTATTTTTTATAATTTTTCTTCCAGTAGGCTTATGTGCGTGTATTATTTGGGTAATTAAAATGACATTTTAAGGGTTTTTAAACTTTTAAAAAGGCCACCCCTGCCAAATGTTCAATTTAGATTGTCTCTGCAGGTTGTTTTAAAGGAAAAATGAAAACAAAAACCAAAGCACTTCCTGCTTTGACCACTTCCACTTCCAGTTTTTCCTTTTGACACAGCTAAGATGATCTTACGATGGAGGCAGAACCATACAATTCTTCGTAACCCTGGATTCAGGCAGACCTGGGTTTGAATTCCAACTGCGCCACCTGTGTGACCAGGACGAGTTACTAAGTCTCTTTGTTTGTTCCTTACTAAAAAGGAAATATACCCACCTCTATCTAAGAAAGATAAGCCTTCAAGAGCAATCACTCTGTGCCTGGCATACAGGGTGACCAATGACTGGTCTGAACAAAGCGCATGACCTGAGCACTATGTAACAGGAAACAACTGCTGGGGAGGGAAAAGGGTCTTCAGTGAATGTTCTCTTCCACACGTGCCCCCCTTATGTTCCTGGATCTACCTGCTGCAGCAGCTAATGAATCTTCTGGATCGGCAGTCCCCAACCTTTTTGGCACCAGGGACCAGTTTCATGGAAGACAATTCTTCCATGGCCGGGGTGGGGAGGATGGTTTCGGGATGATTCAAGCGCATTACATTTATGGAGCAGTCAAACCTCTCTGCTAATGATGATCTGTATTTACAGCTGCTCCCCAGTGCTATCATCACCGCCTCAGCTCTGCTTCAGAGCATCAGAGATTAAATTCTCATAAGGAGCACACAACCTACATCCTTTGCATGCTCAGTTTATGGTAGGGTTTGAGCTCCTATGAGAATCTAATGCCACCACTGATCTGACAGGAGACGGAGCTCAGGCAGTGATGTGAGTGATGGGGAGAGGCTGTAAATACAGATGAAGCTTCCAGAGCTCACTCACTGCTCCCCTGCTGTGCGGCCCAGTTCCTAGCAGGTCACAAATCCATACTGGTTCATGACCCGGACGTTGGGGACCACAGTTCTGGATTAAGACCCAGTTTCTTAAGAAGAGAATGGGACCTCCAGGGGCCTGCCACATTATTTCTGGCAAGAATAAAAAAATTATTTGTAACATATAGTAGTAAAAACTAACCACAGTTACCATTTATGAGCCCTATTGCTGTGCCCCACTTCTACCCAGGCTTCACCTGCTCTGTGATACCCACCTAAACCCAGGCAGTGTGGGCTGCAGCGCTTGACCTTCTCTCCTCGTGAAGCACCTTTCGAAGAACATCTCATCTGCAGCACCTCCCCAGGAGAAGCCATTTCTGCCTGGACCACCACAGCTCCCAATCTTTCATCCCCCCCTTCTATGGGCTTGCTCCATAATTCTGATTTAGCAGTCCTCTTACGGGAAACCACTGCACTTCACATTTGGTTAGATAATTGGAAAAGTTCATTGAAAGGAGAAATCATAAAAATGACATCCATCCCTTAAATGTTGTATGTCAACTCAAAACACATTTGCTATTTTTTTTTTTTTGACACAGGGTCTTGCTCTGTTGCCCAGGCTAGAGTGCAGTGACATTATCATAGCTCACTGCAACCTCAAACTCCTGGGCTCAAGGAATTATCCCATCTCAGTCTCCTGAGTAGCTGGGACTACAGGCATGTGCCACCACACCTGGCTAACTTTTGTAGTTTTTGTAGAGATGGGATCTTGCTGTGTTGCTCAGGCTGGTCTCGAACTCCTGGCTTCAAGCAATGCTCTGACCTCAACTTCCCAAAGTGCTAGGATTACAGGTGTAAGCCATCATGCCCAGCCACATTTGCCAGTCTTTTGACCCAGAGCGAGGGCTTTTTCCACTGAGAAACCTCTTTTAGAGTTCTTCATTTTCCTCACATAAACCAACTGAAGAGTTCCAGTTTTTGGTTTCTTTAATTTAATGTGGAGTGAGACCTTGGACACTTTCAGTGTGAATACAAGATCCTCAAGGACCACCCCCCCCCAATCTTTTACAGTAGTCTTGATCACATCTAACTCAGTGGCATTTTGAGGATGGGGTGACAACTCGCCTTTGTCAAGTCTCTCCAAAGCATTCAGCTTAGTTTTACTAGGTTCACATTTCGATCCTATTTCATTGGTTTAATAGTTCACTAAATCACATCATGACCGTATAAAGCGCAGCTGGCATGAACAGGTTTGGGAACACATACTCAAGCATCAGGATGTAAGAGCGAGCACAGGCAGGACCGATGAAGGATTTCTTGCAGACCGATGCCGCTCACGTCCGTCCCGGTGTGCCTGCCCGTGTTAGTGCTCTTCTGAGGAAGGGCCTGGAAGGACTGGAGAGCAGGACGGGAAAGACCCATGGAAGCTGGTGATTGAGCTCAAGTTGAAAAAGAAGCGCCAGGTCCTTTGAAACCAAGAATTTATGAATTACCTTTCATTTATGGAGCCCTCGGCTCAAAGCTGTGTAAGAACGTCATCCCTGTCCTCGAGCAGATTATATGTGGGAGTCCCCATATGGAACGATCACCATTTCTGAAAATTGACCATGTGCCAGGAATAAACATTTCCCTTACATACATGATCTCATTCTGATACAATTTCTTTGCGCATATTACAGACTCTATTTCCACAACAGCCCCGTGAGGTAGTTTTATTACTATCCCCATTTTCACAGAAGGACATGGAGGCACTGAGAGGTTAGGGACGCAGACTGAGGCTACACGGCTAGAAAGTGGCAGATCCAAGAACGTTCTGCAGGGATTCAGTAAAGGAAGGGCTTAATCCAAGAGGCCTTGACTTTCTGATCATCCTCACAGATCTTCTTTCCAACATGTCCATCTTCTCTTCTCCGCAATTAAATTCCAGTCTGGCTGTGATTCCAGACTCTGGGCTACCCGGCCAAATCAAGGTAGAAAGAATCACACAGCGATATATGTGAAAATCAGCCTTTTAATCTATTTGAACCTAGTAAGTGAAAGAACTAAAACATTTTTTTCCCTTGAGATTTTGCTTATAAGAATAACAGCTGAGAGGTGTCTCTTCCATAGGAAATTGACATCCCCTATGTTCTTCGATTTCTTTAAAAAAAATGCATAAAAGTAGAATTTTAACTCATGTGCATGCCACACATTTCCCGCCCCCACCCCACCCTGCCTCACCCCCTACAGGCACACGTATTCGCACACCAAAGGGGCTCCTCTCTGTAACGGGAACAGAATGTAAAAAAAAAAAAATTCATCCAAGTGGCCACAGATATCAGAAATAACCAAATGCATTTACACTCACATCAGTCAACTCATATGCGAAAGGAGAAGCTTTTCTAATTGGAATCCAGAACCAAAATTACAAATGGCAAGGACTTGAGCTATCCATACAGATAATTTAAGAAATCCTTCCACTGGACACTCCCCTTCATTACAAAGGTATGCAAACCATCTTGATATAAATGGAAAACAGACGGGTGGCTCTCTCCCTGGGACAAGAGGGCATAGCTAAAATTCCCTCGGTGGAATTTGTGCCTGGACCGTTGCCCCTCCCTTTCAGGACAAAAGGGAAGGACGAAGGGGGGCAGCAGGATAAGGACCCCCTCAGGGCCTGTGGGGAGACACTGGAGCTGCCCCAGGGGCCTGACCATGTTGGTGTGTGGCCAGCCGATGGGAGAGCTCAGTGGCAAGCGGGCCATAACTGGGCTGCAGAGAGGTCCAAGTGCTCTGCACCCCTCGGGATGTGGAGGTCCCAAAGGTGGAGGTCCGAAGACAGGAGAAGGCCTGGCCTGCTTTGCTTCCCTGACCTAAGGCCTTGGGACCGACAGCAGCTGTCTGGGAGAAGCTGCATGAGTACTTTGGGGATGCAAGGAAGGATGCTTTCCATCTGGACACCAGTGCATGAGCCATGTCTGTCTGGTCCTCAAAGGATGACTTCCCAGTCACACAACCCCCACGCCTTGCCACTGCAGATCCCAACAGAGCGGTGGGGGGTCTTGGCAGTAGGAACCAGCCCCTCCACCAAGAAATGCTGTTGCCACACAGCACAGGGGCCGAGGCACATTGGTGGGGGGTTCAGAGGGACAAAGGAGAAGAAGGGGAATCCGACCTGCCTTGTGACTGGTGGGCAGCTCTAAGTCTCTACCACCGCTGCCAAACCACCGGGCATCTGCTTCTCGGAAGGACAAGGGAGGGATGGGGCGAAGGACTTGAGGCCTGGGCTCTAGGTTGGGCAGAAAGGGGTGGGGCAGGAGTGGGGTTTCCATGCTGTACTGTAAAATCTTAGGGGCTTGCCAGGCAAGTACCATCCTTCGTTGAAGGCACCAGGTGGGAGTACCTTCGGGCAGCCTAGTTCCAAAGCTGAGAGCCCAGGTCTGGGGCAGGTAGGCTGCCCAGGGAAGAAACCAAGTGACTAATGTGTCCAAATGGTGGGGCCCGCGAGATTGTCAAAGCCTGGCTGAGAGCTGGCTGATGTGGATTCTGGGCTGTTCCCCTGTGAGGGAAGAGACTGCAGCCCTCCCAGAAGGGGTCCCCAATATCCCTGGAGTCCTTCTTGCCTGACTGTAGTCTTAGGGCTCCCCAGGGAAAGGGGAACCACAACTTCGGGTGGTACAAGTTGTCTAAAACATGGGGAAAAGAGGTAGCTGCGAAACCTTGAGCCACCCTCTACCTTCCCCCACCTCCCAAACGCTCTTTGGGACACAGCCAGATTCCGGGCCAGACCGAGGGCAAAAAGAGACAGGGTGCTGGAGGCGGGGCTGGCGGCCCTCCTGGGGACCTTGGCTGCTGGGCCAGGCGCAACGTCAGTGCATCTTGCCCAGCTGGATCTTCTTCCAGGCCTCCGAGGCTGTGAAGATGCACGAGTCCAGAATGCCGGCGACAGTGAAGGTCCCGCCAATGATGGCACAGATCTGAAAGACGTGCGGTGGGGAGGGGGTGTCAGCGCTGGAGGGGGCACCAGGCTCCCTCCCAAATCACGAGATGATGAGCTCTGCAAGTGCACACACTGCCCCACTGTGCCCGTTATGCTGACCACGTGGTCACCAACAGGGTCTGGAACACACTCAGGGCGCAAAGAAAACCATTTTATTAGATGATAAATTTCATCATATTTAATAATAAAATAATTATCACCAACACCAGCTCTTTTAATTCCCGTATTAACCCTCTGAACGAAGAAGGGAATTATTAGACCCATTTCACAGGTGAGGAAACTGAGGTTTGTGTGTTAACTTGCCTAAGTTCATTAAATAAGTAGCAGAGCTGTGACTTGAACTCAGGTATGTCTTGACCCTGGAGCCTGTGGTCTTAACCTCTACTCCAAATTTATCAGATACTTAGAACCCCATTTTCAGATGAGGAATGGAGGTTCTGAAAGGCAGCTCCATGGGCCCAAGGTCACATAGCCAGGACGTGGCAGTCCTGGGACTTGATGGGTAATAAGCAAATAATCATACCAATAAGCGAAAAATTACAAGTAAGGCAAGTGATACAAGTGGCCGAGAGGCCTACGGGGCTACCAGAAAGCTTACATTAAAGCAGGTTTCTAATGGCGCTACTGACACTGGGGCCAGCTAATTCTCCCTGGTAGGGGCTGTCCTATGCATTGAAGCATGACCCATGGGATGCCAGTAGTGCGCTCTCCCCCATGCTGTGACAACCGAATGACTCCAAACATTGCCAAATGTACCCAGGAGGCCAAAATCGCCCTGATGATAATGAATGTCACTTGTATGTGTATACGTCATAACTCTCTGCCACATGAAAATATGATATAATAACCACAATAAAACAGACAATACCTGTGTGGCACCTTCTCTGTGCCAGGCAGGCATGGTTTGAAGTGTTTCATGCCTACCTCGATGAATCCTCAGCTCATCCCCAGGAGGTAGGTACTATTCTTATACCTATTTTACAGCCAAGGAAACTGAGGCACAGAGACCCCGAAGCCCTTGTCCAATGCCACAGCAGGTGGCTGAACTGCGGCTCAAAACTTCTGAGTCTGTGCTCGTAACGCGACACCCTGCTGCTTCTCAGGCACGAAGGGCCCGGCCTAATTGAATCACTAACTTAGCTCTGAAGTCGTCGCAACTCCATTTGGGACTAATCAAACTAACATTATGTTTTACTCAAAATTTTGTAGCCTACAACTTGCTTTCTGATGACTAAAAGAATCAGAATATGACTCCCACTGCTTCACTTGACCAGCCTAAGACGAAACAAAACATCCCACAAAGTACGGATGCTGGAAGACGAAAGGAGTACAAAGGTCTGCCAGAAGGCTCTAAACATACCTCCCCCTGAGCACCGACTTTGTGTCACTCGTAAGAACCAGCAGCACCACCCCCCCCATGCCTAGGAGCAGCGGGGACACTGCAGCCCGTGAAGGAGGCTCCTCGTCACTGACACACCCACGGGGCCCAGAGAGGGAAATGACTTGTCCAACATCACACAATGCCGGAGGCAGAGTGGAGTCTCTCTGCCTCCAGAGCTCTCACTCTTTCCCCTATGCCAGATTTAAGGGACATTTAAATGACCACAGGACTCACTTAAATGAAGCCACCAGTTGGGCAGCCCCAGAGGGCACCTAAGGCTGCTAGCGGCCCCGGAGGCACCAGCGCTGGTGGGCAGCCAGCCACTGACACACAGCCACCAGGGGACTCTCTGGGAGCCAGCAGCGCCTTAATGGATTGACTGCGGCCAAGCGGTGGGACGCCAGGAGACAGGGAAGGCAAGAGGGAAGTGCAAATTGAAGCGGCGTTTATTTTTTAAACGATATTTCCATGAGATGAGCTAAGCAGAGGCGCAGGACAGACAGAGCAGGTCTGTACGGATGGGCCGTAAGTGGAGCAGCTGGCATTCCAGTAATGACAGCCCGAGAAACCGGAGCAGGCCCCCAGGGAGTGAAGAGGACCCAGGGTGCTGGGGGGATTATTTTGAAGTGTTTTTAAGTGGGCAAGGCCTCTCCTCGCCAGCCTCGGAGCATGACGCAGGGGTCCTTTTCAGGGAAGATGACGGCAGAGGAGCTGGTTTATTTCGGAAGAGCGGATCAGATGATGGGAGATTTTATGCCACAGAACGCTTTTGGGGCTTGGATCAGAAGACAGGAAAATGTGACTTAAGTGCAATGAAGCAAAAAATAAAAAATAACCACACACACACACACACACACACACACACACATCTGTGTTCGTCTACGCACTATTTGGAACCGAGTGCCTGTGACTCACACACACCTGGCACCCAGTCTGGACTCTGCTTTCACTGGGCTGGCCAGAGAACACGGAGACGACACAGGCCCTGAGGTCCACAAGAAAACACATAGCCCGTGGGGAAACTGAGGCCCTGGGAGCACGGCAGCTGCTAAGCAATTGGCCCAGGCACAGAGTGAGTTACTGTCAGCCTTCAGGCTAAGGGGGGACCCGCAGTGAGCCCCCACGTGTATCCACTGACGCCACCCAACTCAGCAGCGTCCACTACCCTGCCTCCGTTGCAGACCTGGGCAAGACGAAGGGGTGTGGGGAGGGGAAATCCTGACATGTTCCCGGGGGGCTCCTCAAAGCGGAGCATATTCTAGCCCATGTTGCCACAGCCCCCTACTTTCGCTATTTTGTCTTTAACCTGCCCAGGGCTCCGTGACATGCTCACACCCCTAGGTGGTGACTGGCTTGAGGAGAAGCGGGGCCACGAGGAGGGAGGTCCCAGGTGTGGCGCTCCCTGGATTCTGGCCTATGGGAGGACACAGGAACCCCCAGTTCCAGGGAGTCACCACACCTGGACTCACCCAGGGAAGGGGTCAGTCGTGGCCGCCCCGTTCCTGGGAAGGTCACCGTTCCCATGTCTGAAACACGGGGAGATGCGGCCACAGGCTGCACCAGGTAGAAGTCTGTGTTTGGATTCAGGCCCTCCGTTGGCAGTGGCAAGACAACAGGCTGCGCCACGTCTCTGACTCCTTGGATGATGTGGGGAAACTGGAACCAAGAGCAGATGTCAGGAGGCTGGAGGGAATGCTGAAGGGACCTCAAGAGCTGACAGGCGGGAGGGCAGGGGTGCAGCTGGCAAGAGGGAGGATGGTGACTCCGCATCTCCCTGACCTGCGGGAAGGGGCCCGAGAGGAACACGAATCAATGAAAACAAGAATGAAGCGAATCGCACCCACGGCACTTGCCTCCCACACAGGAGAGCTGGGAGAGCCAGTCTGGGGTTGCCGTGTGGGCGAGGCAGGGGGATGTCACCTCCTCGCTGTCCCTGGTGAGGCACCAGGCCTTCCCTGCTGTGGCAGCAGGACACTGAGTCGTGCATCACCTACTAACTCTAACCACGGCAGAGCCTTTCTGGGCCTCGGTTTCTTCGTCTAGAAAATGGGAAAGCCACTCCTACCTTGCTGATTGTTGTACTGCAGAAAACACACACCTGGCACTTAGTAGGTGCTCAGTAAATAACACCAACTCTTATCTTTCAGTTCATCAGAAGGCTCCAATCTTGTTGCTAAGATCTGAGATTTTCTAACCCTGAGACCCACTTTAATTAAAAAACTGGGTAAAATACCACTTATTCCCCAGAACAGACATTCGGGTCTCAATTTCTATTCTCTGTCTGGCACGTGAAGCAGGGGGCAAGTCAAGTGAAGGAAGACAGGACAGCAAGTGTCCCAGGTGCCAGAGGCAGGCTCCTAGCAGTTGCCCAGGGCCCTGGCACTGACCCTCCAAGCAACCCATTCAACAGATGGGGCAGTTGAGGCCCACACAGGGTATTTCCTCAGGCGAGTGCCAAGGAGTATCTGTGAGGAAGAACAGCCCTCTAGGCAAAGCGCCTTAGGCCAGAGGGTGTTTGCTTTCTTTGGCAGTCGGGGAGCTCCCTGAATCTCACTACTGCCCTGCATCAACCCCATGGCTTAAGCTCTCCTTTCCCTGAATGCCTAAGGGAGAGAAGTAGCAAAGCTAACTGATCCGTGTTTGTTGAATGAGTAAAGGAGTGAACGAGTGAGAATTAACGAGGAGTGGGTAAGTGAGTTGGAGAGTGAGCGAGTGAATAGATGCATGAGTGAATCACTCCTTCGTGACAGGCACGGGAGAACCCCACGCCCAGGGCAGGGACAAAGGTGACTCACTCGCGGGAGGGCAGCTAGGAGCTGGGGGAAGGCAGCGCTGTTGGAAAGGGGGCCCTGGAGGAGGGGACTCAGGACGGGGCAGGCAGGAGGCTCCCCTCCCCCACTCGATCGCTGCGCCTGCGAGACCCCTCGGCCTGGAAGTGGGCACCATGACGCCACGGAGACAGCCCGGGCTTCACGGTCCGGCAGAACTTGGCTTGGTCCCCTCCCGTCTGTGTGTTCTTGCACCACCGCAGCCCCCCATGCCTCAGTTTCCTTATTTTTAAAAACCGGAAGACTAGGTCTCACCCCTTAGGACTGTTGTGGCGATGAGAGTGGCGACATACACATTGGTCCCTCGCCACTGCCGTGCTATTGTATCTCCCGACCCGGCCGCAAGGCGGGGGGCAGCCTGGGCTGGGGGTTCCTCCCTGCAGGGCATGAGGGAGCAGGGCCGCTGAGCCAGGAAGGGCCACCACGGCCAACGCATGCAACCCCACTCTGGTCAGCAGCCACAACTCCGGACACACAAACGAGGACAATTTGATATCCAGGCCCCGGTGAGCCTGAGAGAAGCACACGAATTTGCGTTCATCAGAAGTCGTCAATTATGCCCCTTTGTTCTTAGCCAGAGACTTCCTCCGGAAGGTTCTATCAGCTTCCCGGCCTTCCACTGTGACTAGAACGGAGTCAGCTCACCTCCCTTTAAAAGGTGTGTGTGTCTGCTTTCCTTACGTTTTAGTTACAGTTCTTAGCTCCTCACGACACGGAAGGGTGCTCCGGCCACACTCGCAGCAGAGCTGAATGCCCGCCGTGGGAGGGAAGGCTTTGGGCTCTGGGGGTCCCCTCCCAGCTTTGTGACCCTGGCCGGGAAAGCCAGCTGACCCCTCTGAGCCTTAGTTTCCCCCATCTGTAGAATGGGGCCCGCTGTGAGGACGGAGATGACGCCGTCAGCTGCCCGCCATGCCATGAGCACCTGGGCACCGTCCAGCCGCTTGCCTCGTGTCGTCAGCATTGCTTTAAAAGCTTGTGGCCAAGGCACAGTATGAGGAAATAAATAATGAATCCGAGTCCCACCAGATGCCAGCGGCGGCAGACAGACTGGAGCCGGGGATGAGAACACCAAAGTCGCAGAGGCAGAGGTGGGGGTTGTCGTGGGAGGGAAGCGGATGACTGGGCCCTGGACAGGCTGGGGGGGGAGGGAAGTGTGCACCCTCACGCCTTCCAGACCCTCACCCTCACCCCCCAAGCCGAGGGTGCTGGGGAGAGCGGAGGCCGCTTCCTGCCGTTTTTACAGCGGGTACAGCTGCAAAACATCCACCCACGCCACCCCAACAAACCCCACCCTGCATGAGCACCTACTATGTGCCTGGCCTGAGACGGTGCCTTCTTCTGTTTCTCACTCAATCCTGGAGCCTGCCAGGGGACCCTCACTCCACAGACAAGGACACAGAGGCTCAGAGAGGGTTACAGGGTTACCAAGTAAGCAAAGGTCACTAAAATCCAGGTTTGGGGGGCTGCAGAGGGCCTGCTTTTTCTGTTCGGCCACCTTAACTCACTCCCGCTGGAAGACTCCCCTCAGCCCATCTCTCCATGTCAGGACAGCTTCTATGAATGAAGTTTGTTTTCTCAATTTCGTTAAGGATCACATATCAAATATCCTGAACTAAGGGAGCCCCATCTCAAAGCCTACTTTGCAAAACGGAGCCCTCTGTCTTATATTCCCTTTAAGCCTCAGAACCTGCCTTAGAAAAGAGAGCGCCAGGAGCTCTGAGTCTGTGTTCAGCCCCAGCTGGAGCAATCTGTCTGTCCCTGGTACACAGCCTCCTGAAGATTTAGTTCGGCTCTGAACTAAAGGATCTGAAGTTTTTTGCACACTTCCAGATCTGAATCATCAAGCTAATTTGGGTTCTGTTCTGTTCCTCGGATAACAGAAATTGTCTTGGGGGGGTGGTGGACCAAGGTACACCTCTCCATCTGTCTGTTCATTGTTTAACACCTACTTACTACCCACCGGCACTGTACCAGGTCTGGAGCCCAGAGACGACCAAGACCCAGTCTTCCGGGAGCTCGCAGTCTGGGGAGAGGCACTGGGGAAGCCTGAGCAGCACAGGTCGGGGCAGACAGGAGAGGCTCCGGCTACCCACAGGAGACTCTGAAGGTTGTCCTGCCACTCGAGCAGCAAGGTGGTCTTTTTCCAACTCACACAAGGTAAAATCTTCTCAGTCCACAACCCCCCCACCCCCTTATCTCCCCTGGCCCAGAAACTGCTGCCTTTTGTTTCTGGCAAATGCTTGCAGAAGCTCAAACCGATGAACAAAAGGTAATCAGACAGGGGCAGGAAAACTTGCAAACTATCAGCCAAGTAGCCTTAGATGGACATTTGCTCGCTTTTATGGGTCGTATGAGTGTGGCCGTGATTTCAGCATGCATGCTCACAGCTTCGCTTTGCTTCCTGGTTCCCGGGATGAAAGCCACTGTATCAAACGATCCTGGTGTCCTACCAAGGGCTTCATGACTTCCGGGGGCCGCTTTTGCTGCAACACCCTTGAGAACCCTTGTTTTGGAACATGGAAGCTGCCAAGCTGGGGCGGGGGGCAGGGGATGCCGCAGAGACAGGTGCGGGGGTCGGATCCCAGCCCTGCCATTTACTGGCTGTGGGATCGTGGATGAGTTTCTTTACTTCCCTGAGCCTCAGTTCAACTCGTCTATAAAACAGAAACAATATCGTCTGCCTTGGAAAGTTGCTGGGAGGGTTAAAGGAGAGAATTATCCAATCACCCGGCAGGTAGTAGGTGCTTAATAAGAGTAACTATATGATCACTTCTTCTTTTTTTTTAAGAGATGGAGTCTTGCTCTGTTGCCCTAGCTAGAGGGCAGTGGCATCATCATAGCTCACTGCAACCTCAAACTCTTGAGCTCAAGCGATCCTCCTGCCTCAGCCTCTCAAGTAGCTGGGACCACAGGCATGTGCCACCATGCCTGGCTAATGATCACTTCTTTAAGCGCCTGTCCCTTATACATTTCTGAGCACCTGTGTCCAGTCCAGGCCTTATGCCGGAAGCCGGGGACAGAGGTAAATAGACCTGAAGGTTATAAGCAGACCTGGCAACCAGCAGCGCAGTCTAGAGTTCTCGGGGGAGTTTGTGGGAAGGTGGCAGAGAGGAGTGTCGCAGGTGGGCCTCCTACAGCAACCTCCTTCATTCCCAGGATAAGCCTTGGCCGAGGGGGCTGAGCGCCACCTGAGTTACACGAGCTGCACGACTCTTCACGAATGGCGGGGTTTCAGTAGCATTCGACAGGAGGATGTCCTCGCCGTCCGGTACTTTTTGGTGGGCAAAACCTGTCACAGCCATACTGGCCCAATGTGGCACTTGGTGACTTCTGGCTGTTCCTCCAAAATAAAATAAGACATGCAAGGAAAGAGATCTGACACCTCCAGAGCCATCCAATCCGTCACCACAACCCACTTGAAGGCAATCTCAGAAAAGGCGCTTCGGCAAGTGCAGGGGACAAATGTGGGTGTGTGGGAGGGGAGCACTTGGAAGGGAATTACTCGCATGATGTCACACGCGATCTGTTTATTCCCTTGGTGGTGGAATTTTCTGGTACAGCACACAGCACAGGTCTGAGCAGGGTGCCCTGGGTGCCTGGAGAGCAGAACTCCAGACAGCCTGGCTGCAGGCGTCCAGGAGGAGGGACCGTTGAGACTGGGGGGAAACAAGTCCTTCCCAGACAAGACCCTGGGGGACGGCCTGGAATAAGCCAGGTACTGGACACTTGGTGGTGTATCTGGGTGGCCCCACCTGCCCTCATTCCAGCCCACCCACAGCTGCCTGCCCGCCCTGCGGCCGCCACATGACGACATCCTGGCCTAAGCCCCTCTCGGCAGCAGCCCCTGTGAGGAGCTATTTGCAGAGGCCCACCATTTGGGGCTGGGGCTTTGCACGCAAGTGTTTGATTTTAAAAGGAGAGAAAGAGAAGCCGCAGCAGGTGCCTCCACTTCCACCCCGGCCCCACCCCACCCTCGGAGGGCTCCCAGGGATCTTTGTGTCGTGTGTGTGTGTGTGTGTGTGTGTGTGTCTGAGTGGTAGCGTCATCCCTGCATCTGCTGCCCTGTGACAAGGGCCTCTGAAGCCCCACAATGACGCCATCTGCCAGGGACAGCCGGCTGGCTCGCTCACTCGGAGCTGACCCCTCGGTTGCCATGGCAACCAGGGTGGCAGCATGAGGCCTTCACAAAACCACCCAGGCTAATGATGTCAGGAGGTTCCCTGCAGCAGCGTGGCCTGCAAGCCTGGGGGCTCCACTGGCCCTGCTCGAGTGGAGGTAGACGGGCAGGGACGGAGTACAGGCTGGTGGCCAAGGCGGGGACGAGAAGGAAAAGGAGTCACGGAGGCGTTTGGGCTCTGGGAGATGAAGGAAGGGTCTTCCCCTGTAGCTTCTTGGAACATCCTGCTCTCAGAACGTCAGTGGCTCATCTCAACCTGACCTGTCCACCACCTGTCAAAGGCAGCCGCATGGCTTCACAAGACATGTTACACTGGGCACCTCTGCGCACACGTTCCCTTTCCTTGGACCCTTCCTCCTCGCCCTTCCAGACCCGTCTCAGGGTTTCCTTCTTGGAGCTTTCCAGACAAAGGGACGGCGCCTCCTCTCTGCGGGCCGTGCCTGGTACGCACCTCCACCGGAGCCCCCCTGAATGGGACTGCCCTTCTCTGAGCGCTCGCCCACCCTCCCCACCAGCTGGGAGCTCCTTGAGGGTAGGCATGGTACATTCTAGCAAATGCTAAATGAATAAACGAAGTCACTTCGTTTCTCAGCTACTTGCCAAGTGATTTCAACACCCAGAGTCTCAGCTGCCTTCCGCACAGGAGTGAACGGAAAGGGGGACGTGGAAGAGGCTTCTCCACCCTGCAGTGAGGTGTGTGCGGGGGTCTCTGCTAACGTCAATGCTACAGGCCCCGGGGCATCTGAGGAGTAGACCACGTTTGCATGGAGGCACTGGGGCACCCACCTGTGTCTGGCCTATTCTGGGTAGGCAGCAGGAGCACTGAAGTAAGAGTCAGCACCAGGACCCACTTGGGGTGTGCTACCCTGTGGGGCTTGGGTAAAATTGTTTGCTCGCAAATCCCCAGATCTGGGGGCACAGGGCTGGTGCACCTCTCTCCAGAGTGGCTGCACCAGTTTCCCCATGTGCCCGGAGTACACGGGGTCCCTACGGCTTCACATCCTCCCCATCTTTGCGGCAGCAGGTTGTTAATTTCTGCCAGTCTGATAGGATTGAATTGGGTCTTGTTGTTTTCAATCTCATTTCTCTAATTCTAGTGAACTTGGGCACCTTTTTGCTGCCACTAGGGGCTCCTCTGTGAACGGCTGGTCCTCAGCCCTTACCCACTTTTCTTTTTGATTGTTTAACTTTTTCTTACTGATCTGCAGGAGTTCTTGATATATAAATTCTGAAGATTACTCCTTTCTCGTGTGTGTGGCAAATATCTTTTCCCAATCTGAGTGGGGTCTCAGCTTTATGTTACATGCTGTGTGTTGAACAGAAGTTCAACAACTTGGCTTCTCAGAACCTCCCCCTCGCAGGAGGTCTCACTGATATGTGGTCAAAAAGCACAGCAAAGAGCTCAGGCCCGCATACAGGCACCAGACGTATAACACCCTTTTTATATCTGCACAGAGCTTCCCCTTTCGTGATCGCCCTTGAATCCCACAAGGCCCTACGAGGTGGCAAGAGCAGGCACGACCACTGCTGTGTCGTAGACTAGAAGAGGGAGGCCTGTCAGGGACATCCCACCCTCTGCCTCCCAGCACCACTCTTCCCTCTTCCGGACATTGGCCCCTGACTTTTCTCGTGAGGACCCCCACGGCTCACAATCTTTGTCCCTATGATCTGGATGGGGTTGGCTCTAGAGGGGGCCGAGGCCTAAGCCTGGCCAACCAGAGCCCTCCACTCCCCCGGCCACAAGGATGGGCCGATGAGAGCACCGGCCTCTCTAGGCCCTGGGGTGGAATTACTGAGAAACAGGACATTTCTACTGGGAAGTTCCATTTGAGAAAGAAGCCAGCACAGAGGGACGCAGAACAAAAGATGGAGAGAGATCTAATCCTGATAATGTTCGCAGCTGGATCCCACCATGCCTGAGGCCCACCTAACCCCCAAGCCAGCTCCAGGCATGGGTCTGGATCTTCCATAACAGAGTCTTGACAAATACTGACCTAGTTACTGCAGGAAATGAAAGAGCCGGGACTAGACCACTAATCTTGAACCACTATTAGAAGTGTGAAGAGGTATAAAAGCATAAGGGCCTTTCAATGCTATGTCTGTCTTTAGGCCTCAGTTTCCAAATCTGTGAGGTAGAGAGGATCACCCTGTCTCTTTCACCTCAGCGGGCTCTGGCTTACCCAACATCTCTTGGGCCTCCTGGCTGAAGTAGCGCTCTCTGCTTCTCCTGTTCCGACCCCAAGGACACGTGAATGGGAGGCCAGGAGACAGTATACTTGAGACATACTCAGCATAGAAGAAAACTGACATCAGCTTGAAGCTGCCCAGAGAAAACTGGGCATGGTAGAGCCAGGGCAAAAAAGAAGGAGAATGGGGAGGGACGGAGGAAAGCAAAGACCCGGCCACATCAGCAGCTATAACTGGAAATTAGGCATGGAAAAAAAATGAGTGAAATCTTCACTGTAAAATTTAGACATGAAACGATAAAGCCTGCTAAGAATAATTTCTGTAAAAACAAAACTGGAGAAAATCATAAACATCCAGTGGAGTCATAAGTAGATTTGCTGCAGGAATTAAACGGATTTAGTGGCATTCCCGCCTGGATAATATTTTCTGGGTGAAACGTCACTGGTACTGATGTGTTTCTGATAACATTGCTCAACATCCTTGGGGTCCAAGCCTGCTGCTTTCAGCCAGAGCCCCCAGCCCTGCAGGCTCCGTCCTGTTTCAGGGTGGCCCGAGGGGAGGGAGCCCGCGGCGGGCACTCACCGTGGTGATGAACCTGTACAGCGGCTGCCGTCTCTCCGTGTACTTGACCGTGATGGGGCTGAGGTCGTAGCGGAACCAGATGGCAGGGATGATGCGGCCCGTGTGGCTGTAGGCAACATACTCCTGGGTACAGGAAGTGGGCAGGACGTGAGAATCAGAAGCACAAACTGTCTCACGGTGGGTGGGGGTTGAACTGCGGAGGGCCCCTGGCAACCCTGGAGAAAGGGCTGTCCTCCCTCTCTCCCCCGCGGAGCCAGACTCCCCCAGCCCCTTCCCCACGTCCCTTCCCCTGCCGGCCCCAGGCTCTGCCATCAGCATCTGGGAGTTTTTGCCCCTTTGGCTGTTAGAAATCGGCCCTGCAAGCTGGAGGCAGCACCAGAATCAAAATACGAGTGTGAAAGCAGAGATGGAAAAGGAAAAGTGTGATTTGGGCTCCGTCTGGGTAAAGGCCTATTCCCCCTTCCACTCCTAGGCTGCGCCGAAGCCGTCCATTCATTCAACGACGTTTGCTGGGCAGCTCCGCTGTGCCGGCGCCTGGCTGGCCTTGCTGGCTGCTGGGGACCCGGAGGTGAGCAAGCCCTCCCCGCTGCCCCGAGGGGGCCACAGTCTGGAGAAGGAGGCTGGACATAAAAATACCCCAACACTGCAACATTATGTACGTGGGACGGAGGGACATGGAGCGTCCAGGGGGCCATGAACGAGTGACCAATTCTCCCCAGGGGTGTCTGGAAGACTTACGGAGGAGGGGACATTCTGAGCCACGCACGCCAGACAGGGAGGCGTCCCGACAGCTGTGTGCGTGTGTGTATGTGTATGTGTATACGCGTGTATGTGTGTGTGTGTATGTGTATGCGCGTGTATGTGTGTATGTGTATGTGTATGCGCGCGTGTGTGTGTGTGTGTGTGTGTGTGTGTGAGAGAGAGACAGAGAGATGAGTGTAAAAGCCACGTGGGGAGTGAGGAACATCACAAAACTGGAAAGCGGGAGGGACCGGCCCTGCCACAAACCTCCCTGAGACTGCACACAGCAGGGATCTGAGCTAACAGTGCATCCCCGGGCCAGTCCCTGCCTCCCTTGGGGCCTTGGTTTCCCCATCTAAACACTGAGGGGTCCGGGATGATGACCTGTGGGATCTCTCCAGGTTG
Source organism: Avahi laniger (assembly GCA_963575035.1). Taxonomy (NCBI): domain Eukaryota; kingdom Metazoa; phylum Chordata; class Mammalia; order Primates; family Indriidae; genus Avahi; species Avahi laniger. Next base: position 23,088 of record CAUYSK010076398.1, read on the forward strand.
GCCACTTCAGGGTGCTGAAGGCCTCTGGGCTCTTCTCACTTGTCTGCGACAACTGGACACAAAGCCAACTTCCGGGGCACCCACCCCCAGCCCCAAATATTGGGCACGGGCGGCTCTGAGACCTGCCCGCCCTGCGGGAGTACCGCTGCTCGATCACAGGGCGCGTGGGGCCAGGGCCACAGAGAACGCTGAGCAAGCGGTTCCCGCTGCTGGGTCCTTACCACAGCCTTGGGGGAAGGAGCCTTGAGCACAGAAAGATTAGCTTTCTTTAGGGAGGGATGATGGGGCAGGGTGACTGTCTGGGTCACAAGCCCAGAGCTGAGGGTCAGAGGAAAACAGTGAAAAACAGCAGCAGTCAGTATCATTTACCCAAAGCCTTCTTTGTGGGCTAAGGATTTTTGAAAACACTGCCTCATTTGACACCATCCTCATTTTACAAATGAATAAACTGAGGCAGAGAGTGGTCACGTGATGTGTCCCGGGTCACAGAGCTAGTGAGTGACGGAGCTGGGATTTGAACTGGCAGTGTGGTCCCGGGCCTACGCTCTCCCTGCTCGGACTGCATCTGTGTTTTCCCATCTGTCAGCTGCTGTCAGCAATTGAGGGTTACGACGAGATGCCCACCGTGAAACAGTGAGTAAAAGAAACAGGATTCTCCTTGGAGAGTTATGCTGAACACCCATGTAGGGTGGACTGGAGCCCAGGAACTAAGTCACCTGACAGAGAGCAGCTCCCAGGTGGGCTGTCACAGCACCTTGCTCAGACTAAGCGGGTGAGGTCGTCAAGAGAGCAGGCTTAGAAGCCCATGGAGAACACGGTTCTAATCCCCACTCAGCCACTTTTTAGCTCTATAACCACCTCTCAGTGCCTCAAGGGCCAAATCTGTAAAATGGGGACAATAACAGTCCCAGTGTCAGAGCTGTCATGATGGTTAAAAAGGATGATGAAGGCAGAGAGCTCGGCATGTCTAGTCCACTGTAAGTACTCAATAAATGACAGCTACTACTCCTACTATGACATTAATGTAATTAATTGTGCTAAACAATGTATTACTTATAAGTTCTCTGGGCGGCCCTGAAAAGAAGAAAAAGGAGAGTCCCGGTGGCAAATGGAAAAACCCCTCCAGAAGGGCCTGGCAGAGGCATCTCAACCAGCAGGCCTCAAGCATCCCGCGGCACTGGCAGGACCATCTCTGAGCAGGCCCAGGCTGTCTTGGCTTGAAACGGCTAACTGTCGGGTCTTCCCACTCCGCTGACGCTGACCATGCTCTGCCTCCCACCGGGGCCTGCCTCCTTCTCCATGACTTGAGTGTTGGGGTCCTGGGACACCCCTGTTAATCAACAGCAAATTAATCAACAGTCACGTGGTGTGACTCACCAGCCTCAAGATTTTGGATAAAGTGCTTGTGCCCCGAGAGCCGGAGTGTCGTTGTGTGCTGACCAATCACAGAGTCTGAAGGGCGGGGACCCACGCTGGGCCGTTGAGACGTTTGTAACCCTGGGGCGTTTGGGGGACGCTGCCTGCCTTCTCCTTCTCAAACAGATCACACCCTATCTCCTGGTTAGATCTTCTCTGCTTGACCCTGACAGTGTCACAATGGTAGGGACTAGGCCTTTCTTCGTTACCCAGAGACGCAGCCTGGCCCTGGCAGACCCCCAAGAAAGGCCTCCAAAAAGGAAGCAGCAGAAATCATCGCATGGGCGCAGCCCGCGTCACCTCTGCTCTCCGCCAGCAGAGGGCGCGGCTGCACACAGCTGCCGGCCATCGCCCACGCACCTTGTTGGCCACCGTGTACTGGTAGGAGTACCGCTGCTTGCCGCTCTTGTCCTCGTACACCGTGGGCACGATCTTCAGGATGTAGTCGTGGGAGGCCAGGGCTGCAGGAAGGACACAAGGCAAGATGAAGCGGGGGGCGGGACTGCCTGCTGACAGCTCCGTGTGGTTTCAATCCTAACCCGCAGGATTGGCACCGCAGGAAGCTCATTCTCTGCATTTTTATCACCAAACGACCCCTCTTCGTCTTCTCCCCTTAGATTCCAGGAACTGAGAGATTCTACCCATCAGGGTCTTTACCCCTGCACCGCATAGAATGTCGGACAGAATTCTGGAACTAACCCACATGTGTATCAGTAGGGCCACCATTAAAGAGTACTTGCGTCCACGAACTGGAGGCAGGTATGGGAACACTCTCTTGGTGTGTGAATGTACAGAATTATCTGGAAAGATACCCAAGAAATCACAAGCAGCTTCAGTCTCTGGGGAGGAAGACAGGATTTGAGAAAGATCCCATTTCATTGTGCACCCTCTGGTATTGTCTGAATATGTTTACGTTTAAAACAAATTGTTTCTCTTTTAAAAAGAAAGAGCCCACCAACCAGAACACCACGTCTACACCACTGATCAATCTCCTTCCCTGTTTTCAGTTAATGGTGGATCAGCTCTTTCCGGACCGGGAGGCTGCAGGGGGCGGGGTGGAGCCTTACTCATCTGCGTGTCCCCAGAGCCCCGTGCAGGGCCTGGCACGGAGCGGACCGTGGCAAATGCTTGCTGAATGAACGAACGGATGGCGGGATGACTGGGCAGAGGTATGAATGGGAGAACGGATGAATCAGCTGCTGATAAGCGTGAGGTAACCGGAATCAAACGCTGGGCTGATAGAATGCTGGCCCAACGCCGCCGAGCATCACCCAGGGAAGGCCTGCTGATCATCCTGGGCCTCTGGGATGCTAAGAGAAGCTTGTGGACCTTCTAGAATCTCAGGTCAGGGACCACAGAGCTACAACAACACAGAAATTCAGACCTGTGGGTTCTAATAGTGGTCTCAGAGTTGAGTCATTCGTCTTCTGAAAGAGGGCTGGCATGCAGGCAGCGTTCACGGCCCTGACACGCCCTCCCTGCCTCTCCCTGCCGGTGCTGCCTCTCGGTGAGGAAAGGAAGTGCTTCCTGAGTCGTTCTGAGTCGATTCCTCTCAAAACCGGGGAATAGCCCTGCAGCCTCCGAGCTAAGTCCGTGAAGCCCCGACACCCCGCCGCTCGATGGTTCTCAGGTGTCAGGAGCACTCGGATCACCTGGGATTAAGAGGCAGACACCCGAACCTTATCCCTGGAGAGACCCACTCAGTGGGCCCAGGGTGGGCTCGGAATCTGCACTTAAAGCAGGGCCCAGAGACCACACTGACATGTGGTGTCCCAAATGCCTGTCGCCCTGGGTTAAAGACCTGAAGGAATGAAAGAGTGAATGCCTTACCAAAATCACACCTGTAATATTTTTTGTTGAAATTTATATGAAACACGGGTGATCACACAAAACACAAATCACCCATAAATCCAACATCTTCAGAAAACTGGTTCACGCTCTCAGTATAAACTGCCAGGCTTGTGTTTACACATACATTCATGTTTTCCTAAAATAGGATCACACTGTACCTTTTTCTAAGAACATCATAAACATATTTTCAGATCCAAGATACAGAATGTAAGTTCTACAGTTTGGTTTGTTTCATTCACCTCCACATCCCCAGAACCTAGCCCAATACCTGGCATACAGTAGGTGCTCAGTAAATGTTTGCCTCCTGCCTGCCAGCGAGGTCCTGACACATCTCGTTCAAGCAGCTGCATGCATCCCATGGTGTGGGCAGTTACCATGCCCCCACCCCTCCCCCGTGGCTGGCCACTGACGTGGCTCCTCATTTTCATTCTTATAAACAATGACACAATGAACATTATTTTCCTAGATCTTTGTTCACTCTCTCAATTATTTCCTTAGCTTATTCTCCCACGAGTAGAATGGATGACTCAAAGGCAATGACCACTTCTAAGGCCTTTGATACAACTTGCCAAATGCCCACTGGAGACCCTGCACTTAGTGCCACCTGTACGGATCCCTGGCCAGCTGACCGTTCCTAGAGACTGCTGGCTCCAATCTGGTCCAAGTAGGCCCACATTCCCTCCGTGCTTCCTCTCGACACCTTATTATGGGAACATTCAAACATAAAAACAGAGAATCCTTTAATGAACTCCCGTGTACCTTCCCCAGGTGCAGTAGTTATTAGCACATAGCCAGCCTTGCTTCATCTCCACACCACCACTGGGGGGGCGGGCCCGGAATCTGCAGCTTTAAACCGGTAGCCCATAATACACAGGACAAGCTGGTTTCAATCCCAATCGTTCCTTCAGGACCAATTACGCACTTCAGTTCCACAGTATAGGGCACAATTCCACGTAAGAAAGGTCCACCTTAGATTCTGCCCTAGGGGATCTCGTTCCCGGAGGTGGTGGTTGGTGACAGTGAGAATGGCTGACATTTACTGAGCACTCGCTGTGTGCCGGGCCTTGTGCTGAGCCCTTTGCACGCATCTCATAAATCCTCATGGCAAGGCTGTAAGGCGGAGAGGGTCCTCCCCACTTTATAGATGCAGAAACTGAGGCCGAGAGGAGTTACATGACTTTCCCAAGGCCACAGGGCTGGGAAACAGTGGAGCAGGACCCTGGGGTCCACAGTCCTTGTGACCACGCCGCACCGCCATCTGGCAGGGGCTCCTGCCTCCAGGGTGTGACTGCCTATCCTCTTACCACAGACCACGCACTTCCTACCCACCGCGCTGGGTCCTGGGGGCAGGGCGGTGGGCAAAGCACGGTGCTACGTGCTAGCTGGAGCGCCAGCCCAGAGCAACGGAGGGCTGAAAGAACAAGACAATTTCAGAGAGTGGGACGTGCTAGGAAGAAGAGCAGGCTTGTCACTAGGAGTGGGGGTTACTTCGCGTAGGGTGGTCCCCCTCCACGAGGTGGTGGCATTTGTACCGAGACCTAAATGACAAGCAGCAGCCCTGCGGCAAGACTTGGGCATGGAGGGACCTGCACAGGCAAAGGCCCAGCAGGGGACCCAGCTTGGGAGCTGAAGACACGAGAGCCAGCCCTGCCTCGGCTGTCTGTTGCTTGATCTAATACTGTTTTCTTTCCGCCTAAGGGAAAGCGCCGAGAAGGGAAGGTTTTCTGTCCACACTCTCTCTGCTCGCACGCTCTGGGCCTCCTGAGCTCCAGCCTCTTCCGATGTCAGGCAGCTGAGGGCTCCGTCCTAGCTGCAGGCGTATGTGGCTGGCCACTTTGGGACAACACACCACCTTACACGAGAATGACAATGACACCCCACCATACGAACAGTCCTCCAGCCCTGCTACAAGCAGACATTTGCATGAAAGCAAGGAGGGGCTATTGATCAGCCAGGAAGCGCTGCTGTATACCCGTCGGCTGCGGGCGGCAGGATGGATGGGCACAGGCCCGGCCGGAAGGCACCTGGGAGAGGTGAAGCCAACGCCACACGTATCAGGGGCACTGCCGTCGTGGTGAAACACGGGAGACGACAGACATTCTCAGTGATCAGACGCTGCCTTAAGTAAAGCGCACCCGAGCTTCTAGACGGGCAGCTGTGCCTCCGTTACAACTGGAAAGCAATAAAATCGTGGCCACATAATAATGCCAAGCACAAAAATCTGAAGGTAAACTGCTGTCCATGACTTGGAAAAATAAAATGACTTCTGCTCACGGACAGGGATTTCACAGGGACACAGAAAAATGAAAAATTTAGTTTGTTGGGGAACAGGTCACAGAGGGATGTTTTCTTGTGCTTGGATCCCTGATGGTGGGAGAGCAAATGTGTTTTAGGAAATAACAAGAAAAGCCATACAGGTGACAAAGGTCAACTCAGGTGAGGAAATAAGAAAAGTCCGGGCAACCTGTCCAGCAGGATCTAGCAGTGGCACGCGGGCCGCACGGGCCCGTTCTGTGCACACGTCCGAGGCCCCGTGTGCGTAGGCGTGTAGGGGTGTGTGTACTCATGTACACACGTGTGGAGATGTGGCGTTCTCCTTAATCTGGGCCAAGGTGGCAGGGGGCAGGGCAGAGAGAGGACTCGAGGAGGAGCCATTGTCCACGGAAGGGGCTCCAGCCGGAGGGGGCGCCGGGGAGGCGGCCAGGTGGTCCGACCTGACGGGCCACCTACAGACCCGTTCTCACGGTGCCACTTGGAGCCAGCATGGATTCTGGTCCTGCCCCTGCTCCCTGTGGGATCTCAGGCGATTATCTCAACTGAGAGCAATGACGCGGCAGTAATGACAACAATGGTAACAGCTGGTGCTCACTGTGTGCACATGACGTGCCAAGGGCTGGCACATACCCTCCTGGGGACAAGCTGCTTTTCCTCCCTTCTCCCTGAGATGGAGATGATTCCACTCCCCCCGGCTAGCGGTGGGCATGGAGAGCGAGCAGTGTCCCTGGCGTGCCCTCTGCCCTCCTGCCTTCCCGCCTGCTGTACCCGGGACCCCAGCGGGGACACAGGATACGTACGGTTGGAGGAGAGCCTGTCTGCTCCCCCGAGCGCGTTGAAAGCTCCGTGGACGTTCTGCACCTGGGGAGAAGCACAGTGAGAGGAGGGTCCTCAGGACACCACCCCCAGGCCTGGACCTGGCTGGGGGACCCGCCAGGCACCACCTGGTCTAGGGACCTTACACCTGTGCAAAAGGAGGAGCCGGCAGGGTTTGTCTTGCAGAGAACCTGTGGGGAGCAAGAGACAGCACAGGCCCGGCACACAGTAGGCACTAGCTTGGCTCCCACCTTGAGCACCTACTACGTGCTACTCTGTCCTGGTCACTTCGTGTAATCCCCCTAACGATGTATCATTGGGCCCATTTCAGGGAAGAGTAAACCAAGCCTTGGAAAGACACCAAAACTATTCCAGCCTGTAAGTGGCTTAGCCAAACTCTGAATTCAGGTCTATCTGACTCCAAGCCTGTGCTCTTTCCAATAACCACGCAGAAAACGCAAGCAAAGTCTGGGTCCCTCCTGAGACGCTCAGAGCCTTCTGAAAGGCCCCTAGAGGAACCCAGGGCAGGGGGGTTGCCCAGAGCTGCTGGCTTCCCACCAGGCCTGCCTGCTGTGGGGAACATACAGTTGTGAAGAGACCCCTCCTCCCAGCAGCTGGCCGGGCTATGTCCCCCTGCCGGGGGCTGCTGTCAAGTGGAGTTGAAAACCACATCCCACCACTTCTTGGGAGATGATGGGAAATCAGGTCAGCCTCAACGAGCATCTAAAGCAGGACAAGCCATGCCCAGTACATGGAACATGCCAGCACCGACATAGTTAACAGGGCCACTGAGCTAGACACCCTGGAGGGCTTCCTGGAGGAAGTGACATTGACATCACGATCTGGAGAAAAGCCAGAAGTTAATCAGGCAACAGCATGTGCAAAGGCCTCAGCCTCGAGACTGAGGAGCAGACAGGCCCACGTGGCCCTAGGGAGGAAGGGGAGTGAGGTGTGGGAAGGAGCAAACATTAGAGATACAGGTGGGCAAAGGCTCCAGAGAGGGCCGCTCAGGAGCAGCCGGCAGCAGGTGGGTGACCTGGGCCCTGATCCTGGTCTCAGGTGGCTGATGTTTTTGAGCACTTAACCCTCAACAAGCCAAAGGAAAGGAAAGTGTGTACATCTGCTGTCTAGGGCATGACCACCTGCACGCTTCGGCTCTAACCCACGAGGACAGCGGTTACAGGGACCAGAGTGGGAGAATGTCCCCTTCCACTGTGGTGTGTCATAGTTTTATCTCAAATATAACTTGCATGATATTTAACATGTGTCTTCCTCTCTAGACTGGAAGCTCCACGTGGGCGGGGGCCACGCTTGTTCTCACCAACATGTGCAAGGCCTGGCACACAGCAGGTATTCAGTGAATGTCTGGGGAACGGCTGCATGGACATCCATGCACGGATGGGTGGCTGGGCCCCAAGTTAAGTTTTGTGCATCTTTACAAGATCAGGTTTCCACGCTAGTGACTGAGCTCAGGTCTGTGGCTGGCTGATTTTGCCACCGAACACAGCAATGAGAGACCGCTCCCCCTTTTTCAGCCTGTCCTCGTCTCCTCTCCCCTCTAGCCTCCCTCTGGCTGGGCCCTTCCCTCACCTCCCTGCCTCCAGTCTGGCCTCATGGGCCCATCCTCCCCATGGCGGAGGGGTGCTCCAAGTCACCAAGCTGACCCTGTCGGTCCCCACCTTCCTGAACCTAACACGGTCTCCTGCCGCGTAAAAACCCAGCTCCCTGCTTCAGGTGGACACTTCTGAGCCCTTGCAGCCGACTTTGAGGACCTGAGGACTCTGTCCCCTGGGCCTCTGGCATCTCACATGTAGAACATCATGCTGGAGGCACACTTTCTGATCTATTTTTCTGAAAGTACGTCAAGGGGATTGTATGACAATGGCCAGTTGGGTGCTCTAGGAGAGGGGTGATGTCTGATACGCCCCTTGCCTGTCCCCATTTCCCTGTCTGTCACCCTTCAGGGCTTGGCTTCGATGTCACTTTAAGGGTCACCTCGGCTGGGAAGCCCAGGTTGGGGACTACCTTCCCTTCCTAACACCACTGTCCAGAATCCTGAGTTTCTCTTGTCTTTAGCAATCCTTGCTCTGTATTGCCGTGTTGATCTATATTTACTCTCTTCTTCGCTAGGAGGTGAGAACCCTGTATCGTTTATTCATCGCTGTGACCCCGGGGCCTGGCACAGAGCAGAGAATTCCCACCGGGCCTGATGAATACACGACTGTATGAGGGACAGCAAAGGAAGACTCAGGGCCAGACACACCTGGTTTCTTATAAGCCGCGTGACCCTGGACAATTTATGAAACCTCTCTGATCCAGTTTTCTCATCAGGGAAAATAAATTCTGTCCCGCAACCCTGTGGGAGTTTTTGTGAAGATTAAAGAAGGCATCATCTACAACGCTGCTCTCCAGGTGGGAAAGTGCCCTGTAGGCTGCAGATGTCAAAAGTCCCCCATGCGCAAGGAGTGTGCTGTGGTGCAGACTGGGATCAAATTCTGGCTGTGTCACGAATGAACTGCATGACCTTGGGTGTGTGACTCTGTACCTCAGTTTACCCATGTGCACCCAGGTTCACGGTACCTGCCTTCCAGGGCTGCTGCAAGGATTTGGCGAGTTGCTGGGTACCAAGGCAGCTAAGACGCTGCCCAAAATGGAGGGCCCCTGTCCCATGTGGGGGTAACCACCCCATGTCTGTCTGTTCCACAGACGTGTGAGCCCTTTGCAGGCCAGCGGCATGCTTTATCCTTTGGGCCTGGCACTGAGCAAGGGCATAGATAACAACGACAGTACTAGCTAATTGCAATGACCAATTAAACATTGTTCCAAGAGCTTTATTAATGCATTCTGTTTTCACAACAATTCTATGAAGCGGGTACTACTATTGTCCCCATTTTACAGATGAGATAACTGAGGCCTAGAAAGAAAAGCAAATTTTTCAAGAATAAATAATTTGTCTAAGGGGGAGAGTCAATATTTGAACCCAGAAAGGCAGGCCCAGGAACGCAGGCTCCTAATCTCCCCATGACAGTGCCTTGGATGGAGAGAGGGTAAGGTGTCGGGGGCAGATCCCATGTGAATCTGCCTGCAGGGGTGAGCCCACAGTGCAGGGCGGGCTGTGCCTCACAGACAATGTGGGCAGGGAGTCTGGCCCATGGCACACAGGAGGCCAGGCCTCCCCCACTCCTGAGCTCTGTGTCCGAGAGGGAAACTTCCAAGGCCAGCAAAGCAATAGAAAGGTGCTGACCGGGCACCTCGGGCTGGGCACAGGCACCCAGGGGGAAGAAAACACAAGCAAGCGTGACGAGTGGACGAAGGAAACGTGGGCGTGCGAGTGTGCGGGGCTGTGTGCTCGGGCACGCGTGCGAGGGAGGCAGTGCCGGTAGTGAGCCCTGAAGCTGGACTGTCTGGATTCGAACCCAGGCTCTGCAACAGACTGCAGCCTCTCTGTGGTTTCCTCAGTTTCCCTCTCTATAAAATGGGACGGTAACAGTACCTACCTCTTGGACTGCTAAGAGACTAAAGGAAGACTGTGCTTATAAAGCATGGGCTTGACATGGAGAGCATTCAACCAGGGTCGGGAATTCTTGTTTCCAATGGTACATACGTGTGGGTGTGTGCATGTGTGTGCGTGCATACGCACATGAGAGAGAGCGAGCCTGTATTTGAGAGGCCCCCGCCCGGGTGAGTCTATGCACGTCTCCGGGTGGTGTGTGTGTGCAGGGAAGAGTCTCGGGGTACACACACGCACGCGTATGTGGGGCACAGCTCTGAAGGTGCCTCTGCTGAGCGTGTGAGAGTCTGGGCAGATACGCGCACGTATGTGCTGTGGTGCTACACGTGTGCGCTGCTGTGCGCGTGCCGGCCTGTGTGCACATCGTTATGCTAGGAGGTACCCACTAAGCAACCTCGACCAGGAAATCCAGAATCTCATCGAGCAGGGGTGGGGCGGGACCCGGGGGTTCCAACCCCAGCAACGGGGCCCAGAGCAACGATGCTCCCCTTCTGCGCCTGGATCGCCCTCGTCCAACAGGGTGTGACAGAATTTACCTCCAGGACGGCAGTGGGAGTGGAGCGGAGAGAGCAGCGGAGCCCCCACCTGCAGCTGGCAGAGAGCGGGTGGGAGCGTTTGGGCCGTTGCTGCAAGTTCAAAGCGAAGAGTCTGCTGGCGCGGCTGCCATGGGTAGGAAACTGTCGGCTGGAACCGCCAAAGGCAGTCCTCTTGAACATGATAAGGATTCTCAAAATATTCCATTTGCCACATTACCCCTATTTACGGGGGTGGGCACTGAGCACGGGCAGAGATGGCCGTGTGGGCAGTGGGCTGGAGTCGGACTGATGCGCTCAGTCGTCTGACCCTGGACGGAGGGCTTCTCTCGGCCCAGCATCCACGTCTGCCAATGCGGTGTTCCCACCCACCTCAAGTGGCTGCACTGGGTACCTGTCATTAAAGGTGAGTCCCGCCCCCTCTCCGGCCCCCAGGTCTTAGCCTGAGCTCCCAAGTCCAGGACGCCACCAACGGGACTGTGCCGAGCACGCGGAAGGAACGAGGCGCTGGCCGATGAGTGCAGAGCCGCAAATGGAGTGACCCCGGAGGCAGGCATCTCCCTGTACCCAGGGAGGACACCCGGTGACACAGCTTCTGCACGCCCACCACTGGCCACACGACCTCGAGTGTCCCCTGCTCACCTGTAGCGTGTCCCCAAAGGAGAGCTTGTGGATGACATGTGTCATGTCTGGGTTCTGTGGCTGGGCTGTGGCACTGTGTGTGGACACGTGGAAGTTGCCAGGGACCTGGGGGAGAAATGCAAGATTTAGGAGTTTGGTTGACCACCCTAGGGAGTGGGGTGCGGGGCTTCACCCCGTGTGGATCAGCCAGTCCCGGCTGGATCCCGGCTTGTATCATTTCCAGCTGTGCGCAGTTTACCTCTCTGAGCCCCGGTTCCTCACCCGTAGAACGGGGGCACCGACGGCAGTTACCCGAGGGGGTGGCTGGGCCTGCTGAAAGAACGCACGTGAAGTGCCTGCCTGGTGGCTGACACAAGCCCGGACTCCAACAGCAGCTCTTCCCCTCCAGCCCCGCGGGTTCTGGGCTGCCGGCCTCACGGTGGGCCGGGGCACGACCTCGGAGCCTGCAAACCAGGGGGCCTTCCTCGAGCCCAGACCAAGATCACCACCTACCCAAGTCTACCCTGTTGCCCCAGACAGGGCGATCCCCAAAGGACAGACTGCGGTAGCCTCACTTCTTCCCTGGGTCTCAAGGCCCTCGCAGAGCCTCGCCTGTGAGAAGTGCTGAATATTTACAGAATGAATGATGCTGATGACAGTCGTGTATCAAGAGCCTCCACGGATCCTCTCGTGGCCTCCCTGTTTCAGCAAAAGGTCCTTCCTCCTCTGCCCAGATGCTCAAACCAAAACCCTTGTGTCACTTAGGGGGCCCGCTCTCTGCCACCTGACATCCCAGCCATCAGGAAACCCTTCAGCTCCACCTTCAAAATACACCTGACCCCTTCTTGCTCCCCTGGTCCAAGGTCCCCTCTGGAAGGACAACGGCGGCAGCTTCCTCACTGGGCTCCCAGCTTCTCCCTCCCCCGACCCCAAGCCTTTCCCCAACAGTGACCAGAGAGATCTCTCTAAATCCTGCATCTAATCTTGTCACACCTCTGCCCAGAACCCACCAAAGCTTCTATTCTCTCAGAGTCGAAGCCCACATCCTCATGGTGGCCCAAGTTCTCGTCTGCTTCCTCCTACCAGAACGCGAGCTCCACGCCAGCAGGGACTTTCGTATGTTTTGTTCCCTGATGCACTCCCCGGACCCAGCATGTAGCAGGTGCTCAATAAATACTTATGGAATGAATGAACAAATAACATTTAATCTTTTGACTTTGACTTTGGTACATGATAATTCCCACTTTACAGAAAAGGAAACTGAGGCTCAGAGCAGTGAAAAAACTTGCTAAGGTCACATGTGGAGAGCTGCAGTTTGAGCTCATGTCTTTTGGACATGCTGCCCCTTCCCACCGATGCCTGGATGCCATTTACCCAGCAGCTCCAGGCCGATGGGCACGTGGACCCAGTCCTTCAGGAGGCGCTAGGACTAGGGAGGTGACTGCACCAGAGGCTGGCCCGCGGCAACACAGACTTGGAAAAGACGATGAGGTTCTGCAAGATCCACGCTGGCCCAGAGCAACTTGCAGACCGCGGCAGGAGTCGCGCTTAGTCAAGGGTGGGGGTCATGTTCAGGGAGGGTTTCCCAGGGGAAAGGACGCCTTGGTGCTAAGGCCCTGAAGCAGTCTGCATCGCTCAGGAAGACAGGGCAAGGCATCCGAGCAGAGGTGCCAGCACGGACATGCACAGAGGCCAGAAACTGCCCAGGATGGGGCCGTGTCTAAGGAACCAGACGGGCACCTGTAATCCTAGCACTCTAGGCGGCCAAGGCAGGACGATTGCTTGAGCTCAGGAACTTGAGACCAGCCAGAGCAAGAAGGAGACCCTGTCTCTATTAAAAATAGAAAAATTATCTGGGCATGGTGGCATGAACCTTTAGTCCCAGCTACTTGGGAGGCTGAGGCAGGAGGATCACTTGAGTCCAGGATTTTGAGGTTGCTGTGAGCTATGATGCCACTGTACTCTTCCCAGGGTGACAGAGCAAGACTCTGTCTCTATATAAAAAAAAAAACAACCAAAAAAAACCACAGAGGGGTCTGGATGGTGGTAGCCACAGGGAAATAGAGGCACGAGAAGGGCGTGGGGCTGTTTATCAAAGGCCCCCAAATGCCAGTGTGGCATCTTATCGCAGCTCAAGGATGGAGACTGAGTGAGGCGGCTGCACTAGGGGAGGAACATGGCTTCCTGCTCACGGTGCAGCGTCCGACAAAGTCTGCTGATTTTGCAACTGCGTCTGTTTCAAACACGACTTCCCGCAGGAATATTCCTACTTCAGCAGGCCCTGAGCTTCAGACTGACAAGGGAGGTATCAAGCTGACAGAACAGGGCATGGGCGTGGCCTGCGGGGGAGCATGCTGCAGGACAGCGTGCAGAAGGGACACCCACGGGGTCTGCAGTGGAGCAGGAACAACGGCTCAGCAAGAGCTCCCTGGAGGGACGGCATCGCCTGCTTCCGGAACCCAGGAACCCATTGTAGAGCAGCGGTGGCTCTGAGTTCTAGACGGTGGCCCAAGCCAGCCCCACTTCCTAGCTGGGGGGCCCTAGGCAAGGTCGGTAACCACCCTGTGCCTCAGTTTCCCCATCACAAAATGGGGATGATAACCACACGGGGTTACTGGGGGGATTCAGTGAAATGATGCGTGCAAAGCAGTTGTAGTTACTACAGGTTTGTAAGATGAACGAGTTTGTCATCACAGCCAACAGAGAAGGGCTCTTCTGGAAAAGAGAATAGCACATGTGCAGGCAGCCTATTGTGTTTAAAAAAAAAATTTGGGGGGGTAAAGATGGGGGTCTCGCTATGTTGCCCAGGCTGGTCTTGAACCCTTGCTTTTGAGATCCTCCCGCAGAGCTAGGATTATCAGGCATGAGCCACTGCGCCCAGCCTCCAAAAATTTAAACTTCATTTTTACCGATATGAATAACACCTGCATACATTTTCATGACAAAATATTCACAGGACACAGTCAGCACTAAAGTCCCTGTTGCCTTCCAGCCCTGGCAGTAAGAAGCTGATAGCCACCAGGCAGCGACATGGGGCCTCCCGGAGATGGGCCACGGCAGGGTTCGGAATCGGGGCTGGGGTCTGGGCCGCCTGCTCCCAGAGTTAAGTGAGTCAAGGAGCTGGCCCCCGGGCATCTGCCACCTGCCGCCAGGCCCGCCAGGCTGTGACTCAGTGACCCTCTCCCACTGCACGCCAAATCCATCGCGGGCGCTGACTCATGCCGGCACACGCTGGGCTGAAGAAAGAAAGGCGACGCTTTTAGAGCCTGTGACTGAGGAACCTACGTCAGCATCTCTGACGGATTTCAAGCCACACAGCTGCCGCCAGCCCCACACCCGCGCCCCGTCCTGCCCTCCTCCCGCGGGGCTGGCTGCTGCAGTGAGGTCGCCGCGTGGTCTCAGGTGGGGGTCAGGGCTGTAGCTGGAAACTCTGACATCCGGCTGCTGGCCGACTTCCTGATGGATGAGAAGGCCACGGGACAGGTCTAAGCGGATGCTGGGACGTGAGAGTGGGCGCCAGCTGCTGACCTTGCCATCATAGCGCATCGTCACTGGTGGCGTCCTTATCTGCGCCCCTGGATGGGCAGCTCCTCAAAGGCGTGAACGCTTAACGAGGGAAGGCGGATGAGCTGGGTGGGGGGGATCTCCACTCCCTCCAAGGGTTTGGGGCGGAGGGTGGCCTGGCTGTGGCCTGGGGTACACCACACAGCTGGTGGTGACGCGTGTAACTGAGACGTCGGGAGAAGCAGTCACAGGCATCAGGCCATGGGTAAAGAGCCAGGGCCCTGGTGCCACGTTGCCTGGGTTCAGTCCTGGCCGTGTGACCTCGATCAGGCACTTAATCTCCTGCGCCTCAGTTTTCTCAAGGCTGCTGTGAGGATAAGTGAGTTAATACGTGGAAAGGGCCAGGTAAGAACCTAAGAGGTGACAGCCATAACAGGAGGGCTGGTGTGACCCTTTCATAGGATCCCTGGCCCTCCCCTGACCAG
This sequence comes from Avahi laniger, assembly GCA_963575035.1. Classification (NCBI taxonomy): domain Eukaryota; kingdom Metazoa; phylum Chordata; class Mammalia; order Primates; family Indriidae; genus Avahi; species Avahi laniger. The sequence goes on from CAUYSK010076398.1 coordinate 38,099, forward strand.
AGCAGGCCTGTTTCTTGGACGTCCTCCGTGTACCTATACAGGCACACTTGTACCCAGGTGATGGCAGGTGCCAGCTGATGAGGTCATGCGAACAGCCCACAGGTGAGGCAGGCCGGGGAAAGACACCGATGCTTATCTAGTCCCTACTCCATTAAGTGTTTTATGTATTTTAATTTGTTCATATCTCACAACCTGTGAGGTCAGTATTATTATCCCCATTTTACAGATGAGGAAACTGAGGCTCAGAGAAGCTAAACTTCCCAGTCATTCCACCAGTGAGCATTGCAGCCAGCATCCTTGACCACAGATCTGACCCCAAAGGGCAAGTTCCGATTCACGCAGAGCCAGCTGGGGGCCCCAACACAGCCCATTCTAAGGGGAGCAGACTGCAGCCTTGGGCATGTTAGCCAAGAGGTGGGTGTGGGGTGGGCTGTCTCCTGGGCTGTTTTCCTAGGTGCTGGGAAGGCCTGAATAAATGTGGTCCCTTCCTGATCACCATCTGGGGTGTACTGAGGCCTCTCTGGAGGAGGCCCCCACAGTTAGGGGAAGCACGTGTGGTTCGGCTCATCCTCCCCAGCCCCCAGACAGGCCTTCCCTGGTCACCTTCCCTCGGGGGCCTCCTTCTCCACTCTCCACCGCAGCCCCCCTCAGTCAAAGTTACAGGTTTCCCTGTTTACCTGGGTGTGGTCTGTCAGCCCACCAGAGACCACGGCCACCAAGGGCAGGCGCCATGGCTGTGTCTCTCAGTACCGCAGCCCAGTGCCGAGCACGGGGCCAGGCGTGCTGTAGACACCGATAGCATGAAGTCTGAGCAAATTAGTCAAAGAGGGGGCAACGGGCAAAGGGGGCCACGAAACACGAGTCTAGAGGAGGAAACAGACGATGGCAACGGTGTGACGAGGGTGGCAGCGGGTAGTGTGGGGGGCGGGGCGGGGAGGGACAGCTTCCCTCGAGGGACCTGCGGGCGAGCGCAGTTCCCCAGGAGGAGGAGGAGGAGGAGGGGACAGAGAGAGGGTATGGGGCCCACCACCAACCCCACCCTCCCGCCTGCACTGTGCCCACGCCCCCCCGACTCGCGGCCTGGGTCGCTTGCTTCCCAAGGACGTGGCTCCCGCAGCAGCCCCAGCTCTCCCGGATCATCCTCTGCCCCACGCAGGTCAGGGGCCCACCCTGGCCTCGCCTTCCTCAACCTCGCGGCACAGCCTTCCTCTCTGATACAGGACGGCCTGTTCCGGATTCCAGTCCTTGCCTCCTCCTGCCTGTCTGACTACTCGTTCTCATGCCTCTTACCCCTTCATCTCGCCACTGCTAAGTGGTGGGGTGCACCAGAATTCAGTCCTCAAACTGCATTTCTCTTGAGACCTCAGGTTCTCAATGTTTCTGGCGCCATGGACGACCCTCTGCCAGTCTCATGACACCTACGCTTTAAATGCTTAAAGTGTTTTAATCCGTAAAACACATAGGATTACAAAAGAGATCATATTTAAACAGTAGTTAAAATACTAAAAAACCACATTTAAGTATGCTGCTTGTCTTTTCTTTTCCTTCCCCTCCCTCCCTCCCTCCCTTCCTTCCTTCCTTCCTTTTTCTTTAGACAGGGTCTTGCTCTGCTCCCCGGGCTAGAGTGCAGTGGCGTCATCACTATGCTGCTTTCTTGATGCATCACATAACAAGATCTAGTGGTGGATTAAATAACTACTATAATTTCGAAGTAGTGATGTATGTAAACAGTATCTCAAAATTATCTGCAGTAATTGCAATGTGACGTAAATATCAGCAACCTCCATGGGTGACAAAGTCAAGGACACTGATAATACCACTGTGGTTTGTTGCCTGTGTTCATCACAGAAGGAAATGCTACATTGGAGTTAGAGCTTAGTAAAAATAAACATGTCATTTTTTTTTCCCCATCCAAATTCACGGAACCCTTGAATTCGATCTGTACTCCTCGGGAGTGTCTGTGGGCCGCCGGTTTAGAACAAGGCTCTACACTCTCTCTTTAGGTAATCTTGCTTAAACCAGTGATCCTTAAACTTTAGTGGCAACAGGGTCTCCAGGAGTGGCTGGGTACACCACAGTGTCCACCATACAGAAAATGAACGGGGGGCCAGGTGTGGTGGCTCACACCTGTCGTCCCAGCACTTTGGGAGGTTGAGGTGGGAGGATCTCTTGAGAGCCCAGAAGTTGGAGACCAGCCTGAGCAACAGAGCAAGACCCGGGAGGGCTGTTACAACACAGATTCGGTAGGTCCGAGGCGGGGCCCAAGAATCTGCATTCCTGTAAGCTCCCAGGTGACGCTGCTGGTCTGGGACCCCCCTCTGAGTAGCACTGACTGAGACCTGTGACTTCCGACACCATCCACTCACTGATGACTGCCTCATCGACATCTGCAGCCCAGAACCCTCTCCAGAACCCACTCCAGACACACAAATCCAGCTTCCAGGTTAACGCCACACTGTGGACACCTGGTGGGAGTCTCCAGTGACACTGGAGATGAACGACCGACGCCCAGTCCGACCACTTCCCTAGTAATCTGCGCTCTTCCAAACTTCTGCCTCTAGAACATGGGACCACCTGGTTGTCAAGACAAAAACTTAAGAGGTTTCTTTGAATCCCTGCCTGCCCTCCCCTACATCCCATTCCTCATTAAGTCTTATTGATCTTACGTCCCGAGTCTGACCACGGCTCACTAATTCCACTGCCTGTGACCTCTGCCCTTGGGCCCCTCTGGCCCACCTGCAAGCAGCTGCCAGAGTGATCTTCCTAAAGCTGTGCTGTCCAGCAGAACTTTCCTCAATGTGGAAACGCCCTATATCTGCACTGTCTCCTGCCGTGGTCCCAGCCATGACGTGGCTTTGAGCACTTGAAATGTGGCTAGAGAGACTGAGCGACTGAACCGTACATTTTATTTAATTTTAATTAATTTATATTTAAGTAGCCTTATGTGGCTACTTACTGGATAGTACAGTCCTAAAGCATAAATCTGCTTAAAACACTGCTTCCCATCACAGCCACCATAAAATCCAAGTCACGGGGCACGGCAAAGGTGCCGTGTGTAGCTAACGGATTAATACAAAGAGCACCCTAGTGAACCATGACTCTCAACACCTGAACCCAGGCTGGCACGAGACTCACTCGAACCCATACAACGTGGCAGAATCCTCCCAGTTCCGGCTGAGACCTAAGAAGGCCTTGCAGCTTCTGCTTTAGCGCTTGAGGGAGCCCTGAGCTATCAAGTAAGAAGTTCACTCTGC
>CAUYSK010076402.1:0-32361 GCA_963575035.1 Avahi laniger
GTAGTCCCAGCTACTCGGGAGGCTGAGGCAGTAGGATCGCTTGAGCCCAGGAGTTTGAGGTTGCTGTGAGCTAGGCTGACGCCACGGCACTCGCCCCAGGCAAGAGAGTGAGACTCTGTCTCAAAAAAAAAAAAAAAAAAATCACGCCTGTAAATTAGCAATTTGGGACTCTAATACGGGCCCTGATTTATTTCTTCAGGTCTACAAATGTTCTATGTGTCTACGAACCACTATTAAATTTTCACAGGCACCAGGCGCCCACGTTGGGTAACTTGGCGCTTGCAAAGCGCATTAAACTCAGTTGCAAGTGTTTACAGACACTTGTTTTCCACCGGAGACGCTCCCAAAGGATCGCACCCGCCTACGTCATAAGAAACGTGAAAATCCGAAAACTAACACAATTCCAGGGCAGAGAAACGATGCAAACAGTTCTGTGATCTTCCGAATGTACTGGTCCCGGACACCTAAATGCTCTGGGCTCCCGGAAACCAGGTCAGAACGCATCCAGTTGGAGAAGCCGGGCAGTCAGCCAATCAGAGAGCCGCTTTCTTCTTATTATTTCTATTGGACTAAAAAAGTGTCAATCGACGTGGCATCTTTACGCGTAATGAGGCGGGCTCTCAACACCCAACCAATTAGGTATTGTACTGGAGCGGAAATAACTCTGGTCCCCTGGAGTTCTTGGGTGCTCTCTATGGTTCTAGGGCCTAGCAATGCTGAGACCGCCGGCGGAGGGGACAGGAAATGACGTAGGGATTGCGGAGGGGCGCGAGGTTTCAAGATGGCGGTGGCTGGTTGGTTGACCGAGAGGCTGACTGAAAGGCCCTAGAAAGTAAAAGAGGCTGGGAGTCGCCCCCTCCCTGCTTCTCACAGCCCTGGGAGCCCAGCAGAAGTGTAAGTGTACGGAATTGCTTCACTCCGCTTCTTCATCTCTCTCGTCCCTTCCGGGAGCCTGCGCGTTGCCTTGGGGACACCAGGCCTCTTTGCCCCGCTCTTCCTCTCCCCGGTTGAGGTCTCCGGTATCGCGGACTGTGGCGTGGCTTCCAGTGGTTACGCGACAGACTTCGCCCGGGTCGGTTAGGACCACCTCCTATGCACGTTGGGTGGTAGCCTGGGGTTTGACGTCTTGTACCTCGAGTCAGGGTCAACCGTCGTTATGGTTTCGGCAGTTGCTGCTGTTGCTTCCTTTCGTGGATCTGGACCCTGTCCCATTGAAGCTTCTTTGGCTATTTAGAGTTCCCCAGCGGTTTTTGGCTTGATTTTTCCACTCGCCTCTGCTTTTAGACAAAGAGGTAGTCTGTGTAGACTAGGGCTCCAGTGTCTTCTGTAAAATTCTCTGTAATTTGTATCTGTTCTGTGTTTCCGTTGTGAGGGAAGGGTCAAAATAGGAGCCTGCGGAGAATTGAAAAAGGAAAGCACAAAAGACACAGGCAATCAAAGATACGAGAGCATGTATTTGTGCTGATTTTGCTTGTTCCCACCCTTCTTTACCCCGTACTCCCTTCTCCCCACCCGCTAGTTTTTCTGAGAAGGAAGCACTTGACAAAGTAAAATACAGTGACATCCCGTGGAACAACTCTGAAACATATCGTAGAAATTGGGCCAGTTGAACACTTGGTGAAAGATACATTAATAAACTCGTCTGACGAAATCTTCATGAAAGGGAGAAGGAAAAGTATACTTGTATGGTCTACCAAAAGATTTACTTTGTAATCTTCCCTTCCCACCTTTTAAAAAGTATCTGCTGGCCGGGCGCGGTGCTCACGCCTGTAACCCTAGCACTCTGGGAGACCGAGGCAGGCGGATCGCTTGAGCTCAGGAGTTCGAGACCAGCCTGAGCAAGACCGAGACCCCGTCTCTCCTAAAAAGAAAAAATAGAAAGAAATTAGCTGAACAACTAAACATATATATATATTAGCTGGCCGTGGTGGCACATGCTACTTGGGAGGCTGAGGCAGAAGGATCGCTTGAGCCCAGGAGTTTGAGGTTGCTGTGAGCTAGGCTGATGTGCCATGACACTCTAGCCCAGGCGACAGAGGAGGACTCTGTCTAAATAAATAAATAGATAGATAGAAAGTCTGCTTTCAAAAAGAAACAAATTTGTCAACTTTTATTATCGGAAAGACTGGGTTTCAAAAAGTTAAACCTCCTTCCTTTGGAGTAAGAGGAAGAAGTCATGTAATAATGTACTATGTTAAGAAAAGTTTTAGGTTACAAAATATTTTCCCTTAAACACAATTATTCCCTTTACCTCAAAAAAATACAAATCAGGAGTTAAGTAAGTACTAGTAAGAAAAATATATATCTTAATATTAAAAGTTTTGGGAAGCTCTCTTAATATGGTTCTAATTTTGAATATTGGCATTTTTAGTTATGTTTTGAGCCTTTAAGATTCAGGAATTATATCTGACTTAGAATAAGATATGGTTAAATTAATGATTTTTTACTGTCTCAGAGGTGTTGGGAATGTACAGCATACATGCCAAGTAAAAACCGTGGAGAGAGGAAAGGGTGGGCTACTTGTCTTTGAGCCCATATCCATTACCCCCACTCTCTTTTTATTCATCTTTTACTCTGCATGTAAAGAAAGGGGGAATGTAGAAAAAGGACTAATGGCTTGTCCTGTTTATGGTTTGTGCCCTACTGTTAAAAAGCATTTTTTAGTTGATTTTTTCAGTTGACAGAGTCAGTGCTGTGATCCCATAAGAAAAAACTTAAGTGGATGATTCAATGATATTTAAAGTGATCTTCATACCTGTTATGTTTCTAAAGAATAATAGAGATCTAATTGTTTATGATCAAGAAAGTTGAGGCCCTCTTTCTTGGATACTAAAGTCAAAACTAAGGAAAGAAGCCAGGCACAGTGGTACACAGCTGTAATCTCAGCTACTTGGGAGGCCAAGATGGGAGGATGTCTTGAGACCAGCGTGAGCGACATAGTGAGACCCCGTCTCAAAAAAAAAGAAGAAAAAAAAACACCCTAGGAAAGAACAAGGTCTCACAAAATCAAGAATTAATTGAATGTTTCTTTTCATAAGATTGGTAGAGATTCTAAAAAGGAAGAAATGTTATAAATATAAGAGACATAAGCTATTTTTTCATCTTCCCAGGTTTTTTTTTCTCTTAATAAACAAGTAAACCACACAGATTGTCAACATGGGACGGAGATCTACATCATCCACCAAGAGTGGAAAATTCATGAACCCTACAGACCAAGCTCGTAAGTGTCCATTAGTGTGGAATGATGAAGTAGAGGAGTATTAAAAATTGTAAATAGTAGGGAATCTATTTCACTGTGCTTAATTAATTATAAGATCAGTAGTGATAGAAAGAGTAAATTGTATAAAGTTATCCAATGTTCTTGTGGGCACATGATTAAAACTTTAAACATGGGAAGAAATTAGTACTCTTATTTTTTAATAAGTTTGATTGACTTGAAAAGTAGAATTGGCTTAAAGCTTACTTTTGTGTCTGGAATTTTGAGCAAATTAGTTTTATAAGCTCTTGTTTAGTATTTTATGTTATCTTTTTCCTTCTGATTCATAGTTATTTTTGAAGAAATATAAAAATGTTTGGACATTTTTGGTTGTCATGATTAGAGGGATGCAGTTAGCATCTAGTGGGTAGAAAGGCCAAGGATGCTGCTAAATATTGTCTATATTTAAGTGGAGAAAATGCTAATGTTCAAGATTTGAAAGTTTTATTATCTCTCCCTCTCTCCCTTTTAAGGAAAGGAAGCCCGGAAAAGAGAATTAAAGAAGGTATGATTTAAGAAGCATCCTTTGTAACTTTAAGTGGCATTTGGCACATCTCGTGATTTGGGATTCGCGGATTTCAAAATAACATTTCCAGTTATTTTCCAGAAAAGATGCTTTATGCTTCTTAAAAAAACCATAAAATTTTCTAAGCCAAAAATTACCATTCTTAGAAACTGAGCCAAAGTAACTTTGTAAATAGGTTTATAACAGGTTATAATGGCATTATTTATTTGACTACCTTTCCCAGTGAGTGAAAATACACTTTTAAACTTTTTTTTTTTTTGCTGTTTGTTAAAACATAACTGCTTTAAAAGTGAGGGGATAAGAATTAGAGACTGGAAATAAATGTGACACTAGGTATTAATAGCTTTGTATATTCATTTTCCTAATTAGTTAGCTAATCAGTTTGTGGCAAAATATTTCAACAGAATAAGAAAGAATTTACTTTATAGGATGGATCATGCTTTAACACATTGAGAACTTAGATATTTAACAGTTTTCAATTGTTTTGTTTGATTGTTTGGCATTAAATTCTGCAATGCTTTATTCTAATATATCATTTTAGAATTTAGCTGCAAACTTTGTGTTTTTTTTTTTAAAGAAACTTAAAGTTTCTTTAAAGCACATCTAATAATTAACATTTCTTTATTTTATTTGCTAAAGTCTAAACATTTTTGAGAGCAAGAAATTACTCTTTGTTTCTGGTGATTGATACAAGTTATCAGAAACCGGAGAGAAGTTCAAAATTCAGCTTAAATAAATTCTTAAAGCAGATTAAAATAAAAACTCATGAGTGTCCAGCTTCTTGACATTCTGCTCTTTTATTTTTCTAAGAACAAAAAACAGCGCATGATGGTACGAGCTGCAGTTTTGAAGATGAAGGATCCCAAACAGATTATTCGGGACATGGAGAAATTGGATGAAATGGGTAAGAATTTACATAAAGGTAGATATAACAGTCTGATATACACGGAGGCAGGCAGGTAATGAGTGAAGCAACATAGGCCTAAGAAAAACAGAACAACATGATGGCATTTAACACTTGGATTTAGTTTTAGTGTCAGGGAGACAAAAATGGAGTTATGGAGGGTTATTGCAAACTAGACATCCCATATACTGGAATAAGAGAAAAGCCATTATTTGGTTTCAGCTAGTTATGATATAAAAAAATCTCAGTTTGGCCAGCTTGATTTTTCTATATGAGACTGAAATCTGGTTTATAAAGTCATATTGGATTTTTTGTTTGTCTTGATTTGTTTTTTAATGCTGGCAGCTACCATGTAACTCTAAATATTAGGCACCATGAATATAAGGCAATTTTCCATTTTTCCAATCAGGAGATCCAAAAAATTATCTGACCATTTAGTAAGGCTATAGAAGAAAATATCAAATACTTAAAATCAAATTATATAAAATACACTAGGATTTGCCTACCTTTTTCACATTTCGTGGAATAATTTTCATCAGTTTCTTTATATGCATCTTCAGTATCATTCCGTTATGAGTGGAATCCATGAAATAGCTGCATGTTATCTTTGTTTGCTTCCAAGTTGTTTGAGAATTATTGATGCTGTCAATGGAATTTTTATCCTAACCCACAAATACCCTTTCTCTTAATATTAGAACATGTAGAGTATTTTGTCTTTTTTTTATAGAAATTTTCAAATATGCAAAAAACAGAATAGTCTAGTTAAATTCCATATTCTTTTCTCCTGTCAAATTTTTGCCAGTTCTGTCTTCTACCCTTTGCCACCTTTTTTTTTTTTTTGTATTTTAAAGTGGTCTTTGCAAGTGAAACTCCTCAATGGTGCATTAAATGGGATTCAGAAAAACAGAGTCATGTGGCATTTTGCTATTACAAGATTTCTGAAATAACATGGGAGAGCCTGTGCAGCTAACCTGGACAAAAGTTCTGGGTCAGGCTACAGGATCCCAAATCTTTCCTACTTCAGCTGTAACTGATTCCACTTACTGCCTCCCATCTAAGTATCAGCAGGGACATTTACTTCCCTTAAGGTATCAGAGAATCCTCTGTTAAATGACCCAAAATTGTTATTTTTTTTAAAGGAGATTATAGTAATAACTGAGATTTATTAAAAACTTACCTTGCTATACACCAGTTTTTTTCCACATATTCTCATCTAATCCTCACAACAACTTTGTAGGGCGGGTGCACTGTCCCTATTTGACCGGTGAGGAAACTCAAGCTCAGAGAGATTCTGTGCCTTTCTTAAGGTCACACTGCTATGTGATGGCAAAGCTGGGATTAAAACTAAAGCATTCAACACTTTAATTAATCACACTAGGAATAGTGTGGAGTAATAATATACCTTCAGATTTGAATATATTACTAAGATTGACAGTTAATAGGATTTAAGGAAAAAGATAAACTTGTTACTCTTCAGGGAAAGGGGAGTAAGGAACACTGTTCATCAGGATTCTGGTTACAATTTATGAAACTCAATACACACTAGTTAAAGCAGAAAGAAGAAGCATTAATTCCCAGTTGAGAAATCCCTGAGGGAAGCCAACCTTGAAAACCCAGATATCATCATCGGTACTATCTGTCTAGTCTACTGTATTTTGGCTACATTTAGCATAGTGCTGACAAACTTCTTGGAACAGAATGTGGAATATGCATGTGGAAGTAGTGGTAATTGGGAGACAAGGCCACGGACAGCTCTAGATTTCTTTTATCCCTGCTTAACATCTGTAAGAAGAAAAAATCTGAGAGCTTCTCTCTCCCACATCTATGTTTAAGATCTCAGAGAATGATCTGGTCCCAATTGAAATGAGCCAATTGATCTCTGAGGTAGTCACCAAAAAGGAAAGTGAGGGGATAAGATTGACCAAGCAGGCCTGGTGGTCTTACGCTAATTCCTCGTGGGACAGAAGATCTCAAATTAAGCCCCTTCTGATCAGTTGGGGAGAAAAAGGGTTATGTGGTAGCCCGACAAGGAACATGGATCTGTTACATAAATAATAGTTAAGTGGTAAGCCAAACACCACTGGATATTTTATTTGTAATCCCATTTTATCATCAGAGCTTTGTTATAAAATAATTGATGTCCCCATTTTCCAAATGAGGAAGCCAAAGACCAGGGAATTCAAGTAAAATGCCTAAGATTTCAGAATTAAATGACAGAACTAGTATTGTATGTAAATGCAGGTCTGTCTGAGGGAAACTTCACTATACTAGGTTTTCAGCACAGAGAAGTGAAAATTGATTTTTATTATAATGAAGATAAAAGTCAAGTAGGTGACATTTTTGAGAAAAGAAAGTAAAATGAATGGCCATCTGAAAAAGGTAGAATTTTAATAAACTTAATGAATTTTTGATAAATAAGTTCTTTGAATAAAATCAAAAAGAGTATGCTGGTGTCTGGATCCCTTTAAAAAAGTTTTAGTTTATAAGGAGGTTTTTATTGAATTTTGTAGCCTATTGATACCTAAATCAAGTGACCTTTTGTATTTAATTCTGTAATCTGCTTTTTCTCTCAGAATTTAACCCAGTGCAACAGCCACAGTTAAATGAGAAAGTACTGAAAGACAAGCGTAAAAAGCTGCGTGAAACCTTTGAACGTATTCTACGACTCTATGAAAAAGAGAATCCGGATATTTACAAAGAACTGAGAAAGCTAGAAGTAGAATATGAACAGAAGAGAGCTCAACTTAGCCAGTATTTTGATGCTGTCAAGGTAATCAAGTTTCTTTTGAGAGAAACTAAAGTGTTGTACAAATTGAGTATCCCTAATATGGAATGCTTAGCACCAGAAGTGTTTTGGATTTGTGATTTTTTGCACATTTTGGAATATTTGCTTATACCTAATGAGATATCTTGGGGATAGAACCCAAGTCTAAACATGAAATTTATTTATGTTTCATATACAGATAGCCTGATGGTAATTTTATACAATATTTTAAATAATTTTTTGCATGAAACAAAATTTTGACTGCAGCCTATCACGTGTGTAATTTTTCCATTTGTGGCATCATTTAGGTGCTCAAAGTTTCAGATTTTAGAGCATTTCAGATTTTCAAATTAGGGATGTCCAACCCTGTACTTAGATTTGCTCTTAAAAGTTAATGGGAGAATTGATCACATTGAATCTCTTCCTCATGGCAATTTATTTATTTATTTATTTTGTTTTTGAGACAGAGTCTTGCTCTGTTGCCTGGGCTAGAGTGCCGTGGCGTCAGCCTAGGCTCACAGCAACCTCAGACTCCTGGGCTCAAGCAATCCTTCTGCCTCAGCGTCCCAAATAGCTGGGACTGCAGGCATGCGCCAGCATGCCTGACTAATTTTTTAATATATATATATATATATTTCTAGTCATCCAGATCATTTCTTTCTATTTTTTAGTAGAGACGGGGTCTCACTCTTGCTCAGGCTGGTCTCAAACTCCTGACCTTGAGCGATCCACCCGCATTGGCCTCCCAGAGTGCTAGGATTACAGGCGTGAGCCACCGCGCCCAGCCAGCAATTTCTTATAAAACTAAACATATACTTACCCCATGAGCCAGCTAGCCTCTGTGATTACACAGGGGAAATTAATTCATCTACCAACCCAGTAATAATAGCCAAAAAATGGGAAACAGCACAGGTACGCATTAATAGGATAATGGGTAATCAGAGTGTAGTATATTTCTGCAATGGATACTACTCAGCGATAATACTACTCAGCAATAAAAAGAAATTAATCTACTAATCCTCAAAACAACATGGAATGAAAAAAGAAAGAAAAAAACATGGATAAATCTTGAAAACATGCTAAGCTTTCATAGTTATGATTCCATTTTTATGAAGCCCTAGAACAGGCAAAGCTAATGTGTGCAGGGAGGAAAATTGTAGCAGTGATTGCCTTGGGATGGTGTTAGGGATTGATTGGGTAGGAATGTGAGGTATATGCATTTGTCAAAACTCATTGGATTTGTACATTTCATTGTATATATTACCTCAAAATAAAAATGGGAAAAAATCAAATGGTGTAATTTTTGTAAAGTAGATAATATGGGTTCCATTTTATAGGTAAGGACACTTAAAGTAACTCACTTAGTGTCTTATTAGCTAATACAATAAAATTCAACAAAGACAGGCTAATTGTAGAGCCCAAGCTCTACCACTGGATATATACTATTTATTGATTGATATGTATTATTCTTCTATCACCGAGAATATTAAATAGGGTAGCTTTGGTGCTAGATACTTTTAACAGTAGGATTTCTGTAAACAGCAGCTATTTCAAATTATATCCAAAAAGAATCAGCTGATAATAAGGAGGGGGAAACAGTTGCATTTTGGTTTTTATAGAGACAGATTTTTTTCAGTTCTTTAACAGTCTTTGGAAGTATTGAGACATTCTAGCCTAGTTTTTTTTGTGATATTTATGTTAGTTGGAAAGGAAATCCAAGTTACAAAACAGATGATATGTCATTTTTAGTGTTGAGTATGTAGATTGCTTTTTTATCATACTACTGAAAGGTTCTCTCTGTTTCAGAATGCTCAGCATGTGGAAGTGGAGAGTATTCCTTTGCCAGATATGCCACATGCTCCTTCCAACATTTTGATCCAGGACATTCCACTTCCTGGTGCCCAGCCACCCTCCATCCTTAAGAAAACCTCAGCCTATGGGTAAGGAAGAATTGTCATAATCAAAGAGCATTTATTAAAAGCACATATTGACTATTCAGTGCCAAAATGAATGCAGTGGAAAATAAAAGACAATGTGGATGTAAGCAGTGTGACATTTAATTAAATAAGAAATCCTTTGAAAATTATTTAGAAGAGGAATTAAATATCTCATTACTGTTAAGTGATCACTGTGAAATATTTTTTTACAGACCTCCAACTCGGGCAGTTTCTATCCTTCCTCTTCTTGGACATGGTGTTCCACGTTTGCCCCCAGGCAGAAAACCACCTGGCCCTCCCCCTGGTCCACCTCCTCCTCAAGTTTTGCAGATGTATGGCCGTAAAGTGGGCTTTGCCCTAGATCTTCCTTCTCGTAGGCGAGATGAAGACATGTTATATAGTCCTGAACTTGGTAAGGAGTGACTATTCCTTTTGCTCTTGCAACCTTTTCACTATCATTTTTTATGTTGGCCTTATTTAACATATTGTTTACCACCCACAGAACTTAGGAAGTACATGAGGGTACTATATACATACTAATGTACATACAGATAGATAAATCATAGGATCTACTCAAGTAAAATCATCATAAATAAGGGAAGTATAGAAATGTTTATTGCGTTTTAAATTAGGCTTTTCTTAGAGATGTCACTGTCTTACTACCAATCTCTTAAGACTTGTATACCTGTTTCCCTTTCAACTTTTTGATTATCAGACTAGAGTGTCATTGAATACATTCACTGTGACTGTGCATATATATACACACATTATCGCCAAATGAAAATATCGTCAGACTGTGTGAAAAGCTGTATACAGAATTTTTTTAACCAATTAAGTTGTTATATTCTGAGTTAAATAGCAAAATTTTCTGTGTTTCTGGGTACCACATAGTGGAGGATCCAGTAGTATTACTTGTTCCATGATCCCTCCCCATTTTCAGCTCAGCGGGGTCATGATGATGATGTTTCCAGCACCAGTGAAGATGACGGCTATCCTGAGGACATGGATCAAGATAAGCATGATGACAGTACTGACGACAGTGACACTGACAGATCAGATGGAGAAAGTGAGGGGGATGAATTTGTACACCGTGATGAGAATGAAAGAGACAACAATGAAGAAAAAAAGTCAGGTATGTGCAGATGAAAGTTCCTTGGTATTGATCAATAAAGAGCATACAAACTAAAGATGCTAATTTATTAGTGAATCTATGAAAGCAATTGTGAGCTTTTGAAAGGGGGGTCATAGCTATATTCGTCTTTATATCTTAAAATTTTGAAAGTTTTTGACACATAATAAACACTAAATGGATGTTTGTGAGGAAAAGTATTAAACAGTATATATAATTTAAAAGTCTAATAAAGTCCACTTTGGGAGAAAAAGATAATAGCTCTTCAACAACATGAAGATACACTGTCATGGGTTTGTTGTAGGAAAGAAAAGAGAATAACTGTATTGAGGAAACCATATTATTACTATTTTTTAATAAGTCTGTTTTAAATATCTACATGTGAAGCCCTTTCATTATGTCTTACGTGAACCAGGAGCACACTTACAACTCAGGTACCCCGTGAGTGAATCATGAAGCGTATTACATCCATAATGTATGTTACATGTTTATTTGATTATTATGTATGTAGATTGAGTTACATGTACTCTTTTTAAAAAGCAGATATGACATTTGTCAACCCAATTTTAAGCATAGTAAGTACTGAACAATGCAAAATGTGCACTAGTTCTATCAAACCTCAGTAGTTTGGGGTTTATTTTTGAAGTCTACAACCCAGAACTTATATATTGATATACAATGCTACTATTAGTATTTATAATGAAGACAAATTTTTCTCCTGCTATGCCTTAAGAATCATGGTGGCAAATGAAAAAGCTAGTTAAAAAGAGTGGATGGGGAGAACTGGTAATGAAAAATTACAGAGGATTCTTAGATGGGAACTAATACTGGAAAGTAGAAAGCCATTAGAGCCACAGCAGCTCCATTGTTCTCTGGGACTATGTGGTCTCTTGCCTTCTTTTTTTCTGCCGACTTTTTTTTCTTACATATGATCATCTGCACACACATGCTAAAAATGGCTGTTTCAACAATGAATTGATCTTCAGCTAATATTGAGTTTTTACTATACACAAGGCATTTTTCTGGGCACTAGGGATACAGGGTAAACAAAACTAAAGCCCTGCCCATATAGAACAATTATTCTTCTGTAAATGTTTGCCAACTAAGAATGCTCCTAATATTGTACCATTAACATGATGTTTAACATTGTATAAGGGATAGCCTTTGTCAGGTTAAGAAGTTCCTTTCTATTCCTAGTTTGCTAAGAGTAGTGTTTATCATAAATACTTTTAAAATTTCTGTTAGGATGTTACTATGTTGTTTTTTTTTTCCAAGTTTTTTTTTTGTGAATTGCTGGCTTTTCTAATATTAAACCATCTTTAATTTGTGGGACCAACCCTGTGTGGTTATGATGTAGTTTTCTTTTAACTGTTGGATTCAGTTTGCTTATATTTTGTATTGGCCAACAGGTTAGTTTAGGGATCAGAATTATACTAGCTTCATAAGTTGGATAGCATTCCATCTTTTCCTCCGCCCTTTATCAGGAGATTTCTGTAACTTAATGTTTGGCTGAATTTCCTCATAAAATTATTTGTCACTTTTAAAGGTGTTGACCTTTGGCTACTATTTTAATTTTGTATGCTCTGGGTTTATCAGTTCTTCAATTTTAGTAATTCATATTTTTCTAGAAAATTGTTTTTATCTGTGTGTTCAATTTTATTGTGCATAAAGACACTGATAATATTCTAGCTAATAGTATTAAATTTTTTAAATTTATAAATCTTAAGTTGCATAACATAGATTTACCACTAGTTGGCACTCCATTTGCTATCATTAACATGGCTATCTCTTCCTGCACTTCTGGGTAGCAATCATATCTAGTATTTTATATATGTGTTATATAGGAAACATTTACTGAATTTTGTTGATCCCAATCTATCCCACTCCCTTCCTCCCACTTAGGTCTAAGTGTACGATTTGCAGATATGCCTGGAAAATCAAGGAAGAAAAAGAAAAACATAAAGGAACTGACTCCTCTTCAAGCGATGATGCTTCGCATGGCAGGTAAGGCAGGGAAAGAACAGTGAATCACCTCTTGGTATTCCCTGATGCCAGTTGCTTTACATACCTTTTTCCATTTAGTATCTCAGCAACCCTGAAGTAAGTAATAAGCCCTGTTTTACAAAAATTAAGGTTTGGAGTCATTATGTAGGCTGCTCAAAGTTATATAGCTAGTAAATGGTTTAGCTGTCATTTAGATCCTGGTCTTTGTTGTTCTAAAGCCTGGTTCATTCCACTGTGCTATACTAGCATAAAATGAAGAGAATACTATTTTATTCTTCCACATCTGAGTATTTTATTGAAGGAGACTATTTGGTTATTATTTTAAGACACATATATTGAGCATGTGTCTTAAGTCATTGCTGTTCTCCAAGCTGTAAAAAACTGAATCAACTCCATTCACCTGGTTTAAAATTTATTTCAGGTCAGGAAATCCCTGAGGAGGGACGGGAAGTCGAGGAATTTTCAGAGGACGATGATGAAGATGATTCTGATGACTCTGAAGCAGAAAAGCAAGCACAAAAACAACATAAAGAGGAAGCTCATTCTGATGGCACATCTACTGCTTCTTCACAGCAGCAGGCTCCCCCACAGTCTGTTCCTCCTTCTCAGATACAAGCACCTCCCATGCCAGGACCACCTCCTCTTGGACCACCACCTGCTCCACCTTTACGGCCTCCTGGACCACCTACAGGCCTTCCTCCTGGACCACCTCCAGGTAAGCACTTACGTGATGTGAATAGATAAAGTGTAAATGAGGTTAGAGTGAAGTCATTCCAAAAAATATCATTAGTATTAATGTTTCTTGTGTCTTCATAGTGGAATTCTCTAAGATATCAAGGATTCTCAAAGGATAAGTGAAACTTGTTGATTCCTAAAGCATTCTTTGCAACTTAACAGTTCTTCTAAGAGCTACCTGTTTTTCTCCAGGTTTTCTTTCCCTTTTTCAGGATTCTTATTTCTGGTTATAGCAGGCAGAAACTTGCACATATACCTGTTACTTTCTTTAGTGTTACTTTTTAATATGACAGGTTGGCCCAGTTCTAAATTGGTAGCTGATGGGACTAGGACACAGTTAATACTATCTTGTGTTCTTAGTTTAGGAATTATTGACTGTCAGTGTAATCTTTATAGATTTTTTAATTAAAATTACCCTGTTGATGCGAAAAAAAAAAATATATATATATATAGTTTTTTTAGTTGTAGTTCTTTTATAGAGACAAAGGTGATCAGTCTGTTTATCAAGTATTCAGCTTGAAGGTATAAAAGGTTTATTTATCATCTGAAACAGCGTAAAGAACTTTTCAGCTGTTTATAATTTTAATCCTTCATCCTACAGTCAGCCAATCAAGTATTGAGCTAATACTTTTCTGATTAGTGCAGAGTGAAATTATCTATCTTACATCATTCTCAGGGGTCTTGATCTGTATCTTAATGAGTTTCAGGGGGTCCTTAAAGCATCGTGCTTTATATTCCATTTTCAGCTTATACTGGAACTATTTATGAATTCTTAATCACCTTTGTGTATTTCCAGCCCCTCAGAGCTGTGATTAAGCATGCTTTCTGTTGGTGCTGGGAATAAAAATAAATGATCCATAACAAATCCAATACCCTTTTCTGGTGCTCAAATATTTGTTGAATGACTTCTATTTCTATACATGTTTCATTAAGCTTTTGAAGTTAATTCTGATTACAGGTTAAAGTGATAAGTTAAACCATATTTGAGTTACGTTTATACCATAATTATTGCTTAATGTTTATTTCTTTGACATTAATCGATCATTTTTCTCTTTTCAGGAGCTCCTCCATTCCTGAGACCACCTGGAATGCCAGGACTCCGAGGGCCTTTACCCCGACTTTTACCTCCGGGACCACCACCAGGCCGACCCCCTGGCCCTCCCCCAGGTCCACCTCCAGGTCTGCCTCCTGGCCCTCCTCCTCGGGGACCTCCACCAAGGCTACCTCCCCCTGCACCTCCAGGTGAAGCTTTCAATTTCTTTAATAAAAACTTAGCCTGCTACATGTTTCATTTGATGTAAGACATTGTCAGATTTTAATATTCTGAAATCCAGAGGAATCTTACAATTGGTGGTGGTTTTTAATTGCTATAGGCTTGGATTGAAGTAGTTTTTCCAGTTGGTATTTGCATTTGATTCTGCCTGTCACTTGAAGTACTTCTCTCAGCCAGAGAACACCTTTGATTGAATTCTCTATTTGAGATTTTTTTGTCTTAGTTGTAATTATGAAAATGTTCCATGCATCTGTATATGAGTACCAACCTAAAGTTTAAAATCACAGGGGAGATTTTTTTTCCTCCTCCCTCTCTCTACCCAGCGTCAAGGTTAGACATGCAGATTTTCTGTGGGCTTGTTTAATATGGCAGATACATATTTCTGGTTTACTACATTGAATGTCCCAGTTTAATATGAAGGTCTGCTTCTAAGTGCTCCAGCCTGGACTTTTTCTTTTTTGTCTTAGTGTTACATGGAATAATTATGAATCTATGTAATCATTAGCCTCTTGGATCTGATGAAGTATAGTACTTTAATTTAAAAGTGGCATTTGAAGAATTTCAAATCTGCAGTTCTTGGCATATGAAGATTATATGTCTGAACCATCAATAGGACATGAAGTCTTTTCTAGCAATGATGACAGGTTGTGATTAATTACATTCTTTCATTCCATGTGCATTTAATGACCAAAGTTAAATTGTTATTTCCCCCGCATTGAGTTACTTTTTTTGCAGAGGAGCTGGTATGGAAATAAGTAGATAATGCGTGGAGATCAGCCTCCTGACCTTGACCTTACTAATGTCTGCACTATATAGCTAGGCTAGAACCTTAGACTATCAAAGTTGAAATAGTATTTGAAACTGGTTCGTGTTGTCAGTTTTACTTTATATTTTAAAGTAGTACATTGTTTAGAGAGGGAAACCCCTTATTACTGTAAGTACGGGAATGTAGGCTGCAGGTGAATACTGTTTTATATTCCTTACTACCAGAATATATTTCTGAGTTTCAAATAGCAAACACCATGAGTTCAACTTATTTTCTGTAAAGTGTTATCCAGTTTTTAAAAATTGTCAACTTGTATTTAAACAACCTTAATAGTAGTTAAACTTTATTCTTATGGTGTTCATTCTGCCTGTTTTCGTCATCATCTAGGTATCCCTCCACCCCGTCCCGGCATGATGCGCCCACCTTTGGTGCCTCCACTTGGACCTGCCCCCCCTGGGCTTTTCCCACCAGCTCCCTTGCCGAACCCTGGGGTTTTAAGTGCCCCGCCCAACTTGATTCAGCGACCCAAGGCGGATGATACAAGTGCAGCCACCATTGAGAAGAAAGCCACAGCAACCATCAGTGCCAAGCCACAGATCACTAATCCCAAGGCAGAGATTACTCGATTTGTGCCCACTGCACTGAGAGTACGTCGGGAGAATAAAGGGGCTACCGCTGCTCCCCAAAGAAAGTCAGAGGATGATTCTGCTGTACCTCTTGCCAAAGCAGCCCCCAAATCTGGCCCTTCTGTTCCTGTCTCAGTACAAACTAAGGATGATGTGTATGAAGCTTTCATGAAAGAAATGGAAGGGCTACTGTGACAGATTTTGATGCCAGAACAGGCTTCTGTTGACAACAGTGGCCCATGAAGAAAGATGCTTTTGTTAAACTTAGGTGAAAGAACTGCTTCCACTGTCAGGGTATTTTCTAATTTCAGTTCAAGGAATATCCTAAAGTTTAGCCTTGCTCAGAATTTACTTCATTAAGAGAGAATATTTCATTCAAAATAGATTGGTTATTAAAGCTGTGCTGCTAACATCCATTCGCTTTCACACCACCATTTTCATCCCAATTCTTCTCCTTCTCCAGGTCTTTGGAAATTTGTGATCAGGGGGTTCTGAGTTCCTTATTTGTTTTGACTCTCTTGTGTGCTGTGGGCACTGGAGTAGAGATTTCTGAAAAACCAGTTTATTTCATCTTGCCTTTTGTGTTTGAGTTATTTTTAATATTTTCCTGTAAATATTTTGTAATATTTTACTTGTAGTGAAATGGATCCCAATGTCATTTCCTAGTAATACAAAGCAGGATATGTGGGAAGAAAATGTACAATTCTTTGATTAAAATTATTTCCCACTGACCTAAACTTTGAGTGTTTCATGGAAAAATTAAATAAATGTTCTACACCAAGATACTCTGTGTTACTGATAATGTATAAATGTGATACTTATTTTATGGACAGAAAAAAAGCAAGTATATAAAACTTGAGTTTTGAGGAATTACCATTTCTGGTACAGAATGAGAATCTTACTGAAAACTTGTTAAAACTAAGTCTTCATTTTAAGGGATTAAAAAAGAAATAATTTTTTCCTTTAAGATTATTATATTGGCTTTAGAGAAATTGATAGGTATTATAAATAGTATGACTCAGCTTTTTTTGCTTGGAAGATAGTCTTATCCTCAGTGATTACTTATTTCTTCCAGAGCTTGGTAATCTGATACTAATTGAATGACAAAGGCCATTTTAAGCCATTTCTAAACTATTAAAGAATCAGAAAAGGTTAACTTTTTTTTTTGAATAGGTGGGTTTTATATGCTTTTATATTAAAATATTAAGAATGCTTAACACTATTTGCATTGATTTTTTTTTTTTTAAATCTAGCTCCTACAGAAGATATCATTTTCTTTACAAAATACCATTAAACTCATCCACCCAGTAACCCGGAAAGATGACTTTCACAGACATTTTCCCCATTTTACACTTGAGAGTATTAAAACTTAAAAAGGACTCATGATTTATCTAGTAGCCCAAAATGTGTATTTTATACACACAGATACACACAATGTATGCATTGTGTTTAGGCTAAGCACACCTTTTCACCGTATAGTAAATGCCTTGCATGAGACTCTCATACCATCAAAAATTGATGATATCCTAAAATGTGCAATAATATAAGGCTTTTATTTTCTCATAGTTTATTTCTTTGGTGAATTTTTAAGGTTTTTATTCTGAGATCTTTTGTGTATCTGGCTTTGCTTGGAAGTTATTTACTCTAAGATTAAAGCAAGACACTAAATAGATCCTTTTGAGTTTGTTTTTTAGTGTATAGTTCAGCAGGTGAATTGAATTTTTGATCGTCTAGATGCAAGGATTAAACACAATTACCTCATCCTCGGATCACTGTTGTAATTAATAGTCTCAGCATAAACGGTTACTTTTCAGTATTTGGACTACAATATTTTTAATGCTTTTTCTTGAAATTTATATTCTTTCTGGGAAGGTTTTCTGATTCATGTTAATAAAAGGAAGCTATTGGCAGTTTATCATAAATATATCAAATAATATAAAAAATACTATCAATATTTCCTAATGCTAGTTTTATTTTCTGAAAATTAGTGATAAAATCTGACACATTTAATACATCAGCCACGTCTGCAGGGAAGGGGAATCAACAGTTACAATTCTAGGTAGACATTTGTTGTCATGATTCATGTCATGGTATCAAAAATGGTTAGTTCACAGCTGTGAAATGTAAGTTGGAGGCAAATCTTCAATCAAGTATATAAATAGGCTTGGTACTGCTTGTTTATCAAAGTGTCACTTTATTACACGGCAATTGCCCCTTAAAATCATTTTGAAGTTCCTTTTACTCTTTTTCCTGAGCTTTAAGGTGCTATAAAATGTGAATTAAGGATGACCACAATAATACTTTGCCACAGCATGGAATCAGCATAGAGCTCTAGATGTTATCCAAGTTTCTGTTTAGTTTCAATTCTCATTTTGTATATTCTAGTTTGTGCTCTTTATTAAAATACCTCCTTTTATACAGCTGGGGAAGGTTATTTTTCAAATTATTTTTTATTGCATTCGAGTAATTCTTCAAGACCACAGAAGATGCCACAATCACCACCCCATACAGAACGGCACAGCTTGTGTTTTATCCCTGACTCAAACTGAAGCAGGTCTAATGTCTGAAATTGTTCTTCAGCCAGAAATAGCTTGGAGGACAGACCTTATTGCAGGACTCCTGGGGCTCAAAGCTGTCGCCTGGCAGAGCTACACATAATTTCTACACATCCAGGTCCTCGGTTCAGGAAGGTATGAATGAATTGCTGAAAAAAAATTTTATACCTGTAAAGATAAAAGCTTTTGGCAAAGGCTTGAAATGGAACTTCAGTGAAGCCGAAATAACTGCCTCCTTGCTTCAGTTCTCTAAGAGGGCCTTGTGTTAACAGTTTGGCTGTGAAGGAGAGAGAGGACAGAGGGCAGGTGGCTATGGACTGGGTGAACAAAGAAGTTTTGTTTAATTGACAAACTCATTTTGCTGAGGGCAAAATAGCCAGTAGAGAGGAGAGGTGAGAGAATGAGAGGGAAATTGGTGGAATGAGGTACCTGAGGGTTTTGGGGGGCATCAGAGTCAGAGCATAAAGTTTGCTTCTTCCGCAGTTACTGAGAGCCTACTGTGAGCTAGGTGCTGGGAATACAGTGATGAGCAAAACCAGATAAGGTCCTCAACCTCATGGACCCTAGGGAAATTCAGGGAATAAACTTTATGGTCTCCCTCTTATGTGGTGCTTGGACACTCACCATTTGCCTTGAGGTGTCTATTTCCATTGCTGAGCAATCCCTCTTCTCAGTGTCATGCTATTTCATTAGCTACTGAGCAAGAGAAAAGCAGCCCATGACGGAGCAACAGGCCTGAACTATGAGCTAGGTCCCAGTGTAGCTAGGAGTTGGCCTGACACAGTGACACCGCGGTGATCTCTGGAACATAAACAATTTCACAGAACACCGACACCAGACAAGGCCACTGAATGACTGAAAAATCAAAACAAAGCAAGACCACTCTGTAATCATGTCTGAACACAAATATAAACATGAGCATTGTCCAAACCACAAAAATGACTAAAGAGCCCCCTGTCCCAGCTAAGAGGCACTAGCATATTTACCAATTACAGCTTTAGCTTTACTTCCTCCCACACACTACAGCATTCCTTGCAACCTGCTTCCTGACATCATGCTTCCTGACATCATGTGGCTATTTTCTATAAACCTGTACATGCTCCCTGGATGATTTGATCCGCTCTAGCCATTTTTAGTCATGACTCCAATTTTTTATCTCCAGGCCAGACTTTTTTGCTAAACTCAGATTCAAATCCAGCTGCAGGATTGTCTTTTGATGCCGGTGTCTTTGTGGAGGCTGCTTCTAAGGCTAACTCACTCCCCTATGTCAGGTGTTACCCTTCCCATGAGCCAGCGTTTTGACCAGGCTGAGTGACACAGGTACCCCATCCCCTGTTCCCATAACACCTCGAGCATCTCCCTGTCTTTACGTGTCACATTCTTATCTTCCTTTCAAGTGAGTGTTCCACGATAGACAGTTTCTTGACGACTGGTTACCAATTGTAGGTGTAACACATAATATCGCTCAATAAATCAGAGAACAAACAGATTCCATTTCTAATCTTCGTGGGTGCACTTAACGAGCCATGAATTCTAAACTACGTTGTCTTCAGGGACAAAAAAAAAATGCAAACTCAAGTTCACAAACTTTAATCATTTATTAGTTTCTTTTTTGTTATACATAGAATTGTAGATGTCCTGTAATTAGTAAAACTGCCAACAAAATTATTTTTATGGTTTTCCATCACAAAAGTCACAGGATTTCTAGAATGCTATATGTTTACCTATTTTGATAGGTCCCAGAATTACTGCTACTCACTCTAAATCCAGTTTCACATAGAAATAAGAAAAGCTACTATTCATTGAGCACATTTCTATATGTGAAACTTACTGTCTTCTTTCACATTATCTCATTCAATTCTCCCAAAACTCTCTAAGGTAAACTATTATTACATGCCCATTTTAGAGATAAAACTGAGGTTTAAAAAGATTGAGGAACCTTCCCAAAATCAAATAACTAGTAAGGAGCAGAATGCATGGGAACCTAAGTCTCATTTCAGAGAGCTTGAGTTCTTAAACACTATGATACTTGACCTTTCAACCATTAGAAGGGGCTTTGTGAAGAGTTTGCACATAATATGCCAGTCATCACCAAAACAGGGCCCGACTAAACCTTCTGATTCCAGGCAGACAAATCTAAACAGACCAGTCCTCAGGGTCAGCAAGAACTACTATTTGTTCAAGGATCACAGGCTGAGCTGATTTTGTAGGTGGTGTGCATTTATAGTTGCCAATAAATTATTCAGGTTAAAAAAAACCTCTCAAAAACAAAAATGGTGGGGGGGCTGCTTGAACTTTGAGGCAAGAAAAGTATTTGAGGGGATCCTAAGAATCCCTGGGGCAGTGGTGGGGGGGATGGGCAGTTACTACTTTGTACCTATGTTGCTCTTGGGTAACAGGGTTAGACAGACTCCTGTGAATCTTCAGAGGGAAAGGCAAAAGCGATTTTTTCTTGTAAATGATTTGATGACCCTTGTCCCCATTTCTTCACCACTTTGGTAGTAATCTCTCAGATGCCTCCTATCTTTAAGAAATCAGACTCAAAGGTCAAAATCAACATGATATATACATACATATTTTTTCCACTGCCCCCAAGTGGTAACATTGAAAACTAATTCTAATAATTGGGCATATTTAAAAAATTCTATCAGCTACTGTTACCTATAATGTAATCTATAAGGGAAAACCCACATCCCTGTAGGAATTGGTACTTTTTTCAATTTACTGAGCGCCTAATATGTGGCACATAGTAAGTGAACAATCTCAATCATAAAAATAGGCATGATGCTGGTTTTACATCTAAGGAAGCTGTAGGGAGCAGAGTCAATAGCTGAGCATTCTGGAACTTGCCCACAGTATCCTTGGAGTCTATTCTCCTCAGGAATTAGGAGACAATAATCTGCCTCCCAGAAGAGATGCGTGTGGTCTCATTTTTCTTATACTTCAAAGGCGACTACATGGGAGAAGAAATTCTAATATTCATTCTACAAACAGCAGAGAGACACAAGCAGTAACAGAAGCTGATCCCTGATATTAACATATGTACCCGTCCTTTGTCCTGCCATCAGGAACCAGTTAAAAAAAAAAAAGGTGTGGGCATTCCAAGAACCTGGAAATCTGGTTGGCCTCATTCACGGCTGCACTCCCATCACTCAGTACAGAGCACAGCATAGAGGTGTTCAATGAACACTGGGATGAAATAAAGTCCATGTGGGAAGATGGGCCAGCCACTACTAGGGATGAAGACTTACTGTTTTGTTATTTTGTTTTCTTCAGGAAGACTTCAACTCTGACTAACAGGAAAGATGAATCCAAAGATGTGAAACTAAACTGGGATCTTTTTTGTGGGGCCTGTGGGCCAGGATGAAGCTTGCCGAGAAGGATGAAATGGAACTAGTGTTGAACTTTTAAATGTGGATTCCTGATCTGAAATGTGTTTCTCTCCGCACTTAAATCATATGGCCCTATCTTTTCTTACATATTTATTAAAGCAATACTGTGTCATTAGGCAATGCAACTCCTACAGGTATTACTGGAATGAGGTATCACTTCGGACTAGTGGGAGAACATGAGGGATTTCAAGCAGGTTACTTGTTGAGTAAAAATACCTCCTAAAAGCAAGAGGTGTTTCTTTTTTCTTATAAAGCAAAGTCAAACTGATTCTCAAAGGAGTATATGATGGAGACAACACCATTATGAAACTAGAGACTTGAGAAAATCATTTTAAAAGCTCATGAGCACAAAGAGTGCAATGGGCACCACCCGAAGGAAGGACATATTTGAAACTCGGACTTACGGGAGGAGGGGAGGAAAGGGCAATGTACGTAACCTAAACATCTGTACCCCCATAATATGCTGAAATAAAAAAAAAGAAAGAAAAATGGGAAAGAAAAAAAAGCTCATGAGCATGTGTAACTCATGACTAAAGGCTCTGTACTGTTATGCAACGTGTCAGGGGAACGAATTTCCAAAATTATGACTCATGCTTCTGTACTACACATATTACTGCATGTTTTCTCATTTAAAACAACTGTGAACATAAAGGTGCTATATAAAGACATCTGATATTCAAATCATGAAAGCATAACAGCTATTAGGCTAAGAATGTTTAAGTCGATACCGTGTTATCAGGGCCACCATGCGAGGGCAAAAAGTTAACTCCACCTTTTGAAAAGTACGGCCGGAGAGACAACTTCCTGCCCGAGACCAGCGCAACTTGATAGTTCTCTGCCCAGAACTTGGTCCTGACCGCCCACAAACAGAGCAGGAGAGCGAAGGCGCCTAGAAAGGGAAGTAAAAATAATTCCAGACTAGGCCACGCCGCACCTACCTACTCTGCCTCCCCTTTGCCTCAATATGAGCAAAGGCAGCCCCCGCCCTGTCTCCCTCATCCTCCCAGAAAGCCTCAAGGGCGATCTGCAAACCAAAGCATTCCAAGGGGCTCGAGCCAACCCACCTGCACCTGCTCCAGAGCTTTCCTGCTCGCCCCCGGCGTTGGCCCGCAGGTCCCCGCAACTACACAGTTTTCTCGACCATACGCTTTTCACCGACTTTATTAGCTCTCGACCCCGACCGGCCCCTGGCCGCCCACCTCCCCGCTAGATCGCACCGGCCCTGCAAGACATCCGGCACATCCAAAAATCACTGCGGGACGGCTAGGAAAAGAGCCTTTGCTGGGGAAGCGGGCTCCCAGGTGGCGGCGTCAGGGTCACTTGCTCTTCGCCTTCTGACTCTCCGTCTTCTTGGGCAGCAGCACGGCCTGGATGTTGGGCAGGACGCCGCCCTGAGCGATGGTCACTTTCCCCAGCAGTTTGTTCAGCTCCTCGTCGTTGCGGATGGCGAGCTGCAGGTGGCGAGGAATTATCCTAGTTTTCTTGTTGTCCCGCGCGGCGTTGCCAGCCAACTCCAGGATCTCCGCCGTCAGGTACTCCAACACCGCCGCCAGGTACACCGGCGCCCCCGCGCCCACTCGCTCCGCGTAGTTACCCTTGCGCAGCAGTCTGTGCACGCGGCCCACTGGGAACTGCAGGCCCGCGCGGGAGGAGCGGGACTTGGCCTTGGCCCGCACTTTGCCTGCCTGCTTTCCGCGACCTGACATGTCCTCCTCTCGCCTAAAACACCAGAGAGGGAGAAAAACAGCGACCCGGCGGTGGTACGGGAACGCGGCACCCCACACCGGAACTGTCTCTACAAACTCTTCGCTGCCACTAGGAAGCGCCTTCCCATTGGGGGCCGCACCTCGGCTCCGGTGACCAATGACTATCAGGCTCTGCTCCCAACTAGCGCTCCGGCAGAGGGACTGTCTCCTCCCTCTCTCGCCAATCAAAAAAGCGAACCTTCATTCCTCATTTACATAATGTCCCATATGAATACCCGGGGACAGCCTACTCCGCGTTTGGGGACCCAGAGGGATTGAGTGGGTGAGAAATTTAGGGGGCGCTCGGGTTTCCACGCTCACACTCACTCCCAGGGAATGAAACTCTTAAGAAATAAGGAAACGTGGTCGGAAACAGAAAAAATCTGGAATTAGAACTGCAAGGGTTGCCCCTAGCAAGTGAGGTCGCACCACGTGCCAGACCTTGCCATGCTTTCTAGGCGGAGTTTCCCATACATAATACAGCGTCCTAGTAAGATAGTTATCTGACTCCAGACCCCGCTGCTTAAGCGCAACCACAGCCTCTGCCGAGTTCTGCCTGCCCAGTACGGGTGTGTCGCCTGTTCCTGTGTGCAAGCGCTTTGCCGCCTGCTACCGAACAGTGTGGGGGAGCTGGCTCCAAAAAAGCTTCGTCGGTAGCTGGCCCTCTGAACTGTCTTTACTACACCAGGTGACCCCGACCGTCTGGCCAAGTTCTGCTGCTTGTTCGCTTCTAAGGGCGCTGACATGAATGCTTCCTGAACTGACCGGGGCGACAAAATAGCCTAGCCAGAACTTAACGTCTCTTGTCTTTGGGGTTATGGCCCTGAAAAAAGCCACCAGGTTTTACGGGAGGGGCCGCAGGCGCAGCTCAGTTGCTGAGGCTGAAAGTCTTGGCCTTCGCTTGCTCCCTGCAGGTCCGGGCGCAACCGATCAGCGGATCACCTGCTCCGGGAAGACTTGGAGACCCCCGGGGTCTCTTTATAGATGAGCCCAGAGACTAAAGGAAGAATGGCAGCAATTTCTTATGTACTTCAATTGCGGACCCATAGTATTTGAAACAAAATAAGGTGTTTTTTTTTAATTAGAAATTACTTTTTACTAATTCCTTGAGGTAATTTTAACTATCTTAACATTTTTCACAATTATGCAGTACACCCCTATGTGATGTAATGTTAAACACTTGCTTATTAAACAATATTTAATGTGGATTATAGTATCCATTTAAATTAAAAGTAAAACAAATTTACTGTTTCAATATCCTAATAAAGATTTGATTTTATTGAAATAACATTATTAAGTATTTATGTATATCCTTGGTGCCTAGCACAATGATTAACCTCAATGTCTTTGGAGCTGGGAAACAGCATATTGTCACTGTTAAGGTGGTCATTCTGGAGCCAGACTGACTCTGCCAAAATTCTGAAGTTAAATAAATGTGTTCAAGGTCACTTAGTAGCTGACCTTCGATAAGTTATTTAACTTCTGCAACTATCTCAAAGTGTCTTGAAAATTAAATATGTTAATTAAGTTACATATGTTAATAAGCACCCAATAACAGATATACTGAATAAATGGACACATAAATCTCTCATGCAATTTTTTTTAATAGATATAAATGCCTTTATTTCTAAGATGTAGCTTAACTACACCTACAGTGTGCTAAGCCAGTTTTGGAATCCATCCTGCAGCAGAATAAAACTGGGCCAAAGCAGGAACCATCGGGGCTTCTGGTCCCAAGCATCAAGATGTCACTCTTCCAGCAACTCAATCTATAGAGCTTTTCTTCAGCTGTTTTTTGTGATGTGCAGAGAGTCGTTTTGGATTCCTCTGTACCACAGAGAGGTCTGACCTTGAGGAAGACCGGTAGCCCACGTCCTCTGCTTTTATGGGCTTAATGATATGGCCTGCCTTGGTGACAATCTTGGGAGTAGTCAGTTTTTGAAAGGCCCTCCGGGTGTTCCACGTAGACCCTATTGGGGTCTGGATGGTCCTTTCAAATTGCCGATGGTGAGTGAATGGATATGGGAGCGCTCGCACCTGATGAGCTGCTGCGTGGATGTTGCGCTTCTCATTGATAATCACATTTGGCAAATTTTTGTCTTTTCTTGGAGGACCCTCAGGGGCTTTTACGAGAAATCGGCGTCTTTTCTTGGCACTGGGCTTCAGGCCCACACCACCCCACTCGCCCCAGCCAGGTAGCGTCAGGTCCACATCCTGTGGCTTACTTGCCTCCACAGCTCCCCTCTTCTCTTTCAAGAAGTCTCTGATGACATCATCCCCAGCAAAAGCTTCCTTTATCATCTGCTTTTGGCTTCTCTCTGCTTCACCTTCCAACTCCTCTATTGTTGTGGGAACTGCCAAAGACTTCACGGAAGGAGATTTTGTGGTTAGGAGGTTCTGTAGGTCAATCATTTGCTCCTTCTTTTTCTTCTTAGGGGCATTAGTCTGATTATTTGGGTTCTTCTTCAACCGATGCCCTTCTAACACAGGTCTGGGAAGCTCATTTTGAAAACATCCTTCTTTCTCCAGCTCTGCTAGCTCTTCCAGAGTCTGTACTCTCTCTGGCCTCTGCAGCAACAGAGGTTCTTCTTCTTCCTCTTCTGGGGCAGGTTTCTCTCTCTGGACCTGGGGAACAGTCCCCACTGCACTCGCTTTTTGCTTCCTGGACTGATGGTTTTCCTTGAGTTTCTGAGACAGTGTTCTCAATTCAAATAGCACCTCTTGGCTGATAGAATCTTTTGCTTCTTGACTGCCCACTGACTCAGCATCCTGGTTGAGCTCGGACCTTTTTCTAAGGGATTGTCTTTCCTCAAATTCTGTCAACAAAATTTCTTCCTCTGCCACCGGCCTTCCATCTCCCTCACTTTCAGAAACATTGTGGGTCAAAGGCTCTGGCAGTTGTTCAGGGTCCTCCTGGATTTCAGCCTCTTTTGCATCACTGGTGCAACTCCTGAGCATCCAGGGATTCGGTCCATCTGCATTCATCTGTGCTTCATTCACTGTATCAGGGATGAGGAGTTCCTCCACTTCTATGCCTCCCTCTTCTTCCTCACTCTCTGAGGCTACCTGGAGTTTCTGTGTCAGTTCTTTGTTCTTGGCCAGTTGTTCCTGTATAGCTTGTCGCGCCTCCAGGTCATATTTGGCCATAATTGCCTTTGACTTGGCCCATTTCCCACTGTTCTGATGCTTAAGGCTCATTCGCTCCATCATTCTGGCCTTTTCAATTTTTTCCAGTTCTTCCAAAGCTGCAGTCGGATTGACTTTCCGCAGCTGCTCAAACTCTTTTAGGGCTTGCTTGGCCTTTGTTTTCTTCATGATTCTGTGATATTTTTTGCTTTTGATTTTCTTCTCTCTTCGAGCCCTGGCTTCATAGTAGGACTGTAGAGCCCGAGCCCTCTGGAGCTCTGCTCGGCGCATCTTTGCCTCTTCCAGGCTCATGGCTTTGAGAGAGGCCTTTTCCACAGGAGTCAGTAAAGGGTCTGTCACTGGTTGCTTGTTCTTTTGAAGGAGGTTAAAAATCTCCTGCTCCAATGGAGTTCTTGCCTTCCAGCCACTGAGCACATGTTCGATGGGAGCAAAGGCTGGCTGCTCCTTCTCCAGGGGAAAAACCAGCTGTTCTGCTTTCCGGTTCTTCAGGACGATAGGATCCCATTTGGAGAGGACTTGTGAGGTTTTATTGAATGCAATTTCTCTGTGGATCCGTTCAACCTCTTCTTTGTTAAGGGGTAACTCCACAGTCTTCTTTGATTTGACTCTATTCAGTTGCTTTTTCACAGTGGCCAATGAGGATGAAGTTTTACCAGGCTCAAGCAGATCTGCAAGGACCAGCTTTTCTCCTGATCCTTCAGAACTGACATTGAACTCTGACACTTTCAGACTAGCCTCAGATCTCTCAGCCAATTTCCGCCTATTCTTTCCACCAAGGGAACTGATTGCTTCCAGAAGCTTTTGATGCTTTCTCTCTCCATCACTGTCCCCCTCATCTTCACTGGCACTCAAGGGGCAGTCTTTTGGCAAATCCACTAGTTCTTCCTGTTGGCTCAAAGCCAGAAGGCTCTCTGCAGCTTGGTTAGCACTCATCTCAGCAGCCTGCTTGTCTCTCTGATGCAATTTTTAACAAGATGTTCCTGGAATGAGTTGTGTAAACTAGCTTACATGGGTGATTTTAAAAAGAGCTCTTAAAATTATTATTTTGAACACAATTTTTCCTTTTATTCTTGTAAGCAAGAGATTTCTAACTTGAAAATGTTCTAACCTTGATTTCTTAGAAGAGTAACTATAAACAAGGCAACCTGTTTTACCATTACAAGAATCCTTACCTCTTCAAGATTGGTAGACGTTTCTTCTCTCTGAGTCAAGGATTAAATCATGTAGTGAAGTTTGACTATTCGGGATTTTTTCCAGACATAGTGTTCTGAGATCTCTTTTAATTAAAACAAAACAACAACAAAAAACTCTCCCCCTACTGGTGACTTAAAAAGATCCACAGGAGAAAAATTGTAATTGCTTTGAAATCTAGTAAGACGTAAAGCGTCTCTGGTTCTTATTGATTTTCACGGTAGGTCAGGAATGGTATTATAAGAATGAGCATTTCGTTTGAAGAACCGTAGAATCAGAATTAGAAGGAAGGAGGGAGACAGAGACAGGGACAGACAGCGTTGTGTAGGATCCGCCCTACTTTTAAGTGCTGAGAAAAGGCAATATAAATTCTATTATATTAGCTCATATTGTTTAAACTTGCAAATATAGCGTGATGAATCTTTCTTCAAATTTATGGCAAGAATATGCAAAGGCTTTTCCCAAAAAGTAAACAAAAAAATCTGGCTTGTTAGCTTCTGCTTACTGAATTTACAACTGCAGGAAGGAAGCCTCCAGGGGAGGGGCCTAGAGCTCCGCCCACTTTCATGAGGTTTTCAAACAGGTCCGCATCAAGGGACTATAATACGGCCCACACCGGCCTTTGAAATTCGGATTGCAGCTACTCGCTTGTTTCCTTGGTTAGAAGACGCCGTAGCGCGAAAATGTCTGGGCGAGGTAAAGGCGGCAAAGGGCTGGGTAAGGGGGGCGCCAAGCGCCACCGCAAAGTCCTACGGGACAATATTCAGGGCATCACAAAACCCGCCATTCGCCGTCTAGCCCGCCGTGGGGGCGTCAAGCGCATCTCCGGGCTCATCTACGAGGAGACCCGGGGAGTGCTCAAGGTCTTTCTGGAGAACGTGATCCGGGACGCGGTGACTTACACGGAGCACGCCAAGCGCAAGACGGTCACGGCCGTGGACGTGGTGTACGCCCTGAAGCGGCAAGGGCGCACCCTGTACGGCTTCGGCGGCTGAGCGGGGCCTCGGTCTTCTCTCCGGACTCCAAAAGGCCCTTTTCAGGGCCTCCAAAATACCACGAAGAGCGCTGTTAACATCTTGTAGTGTAGGACGCGTCAGATCTTGAGCGTGGCTAGAACGGTGCCGTGGGTGAAGCGCTTCCCGTGCCACGAGCAGGACTACGCGAAGGAAGCACCGGCTCCGAACGAGGCTCTGGGCGGGGGCTTGGGAAGCGCGGCGCAGGGCGGTAGCGACTGCCTTAGGGAGCGTCTCTACCCTGTGCTTAGTCTCTCCCCGACTGCTTAGTCCTGAGCCTCCGCCCCGTACAGGGTGGCGTCTGTGTAAGTCCCGGCTTAGCCAACTTCCGGCGGCACAGCGCGGTTCTCCGCGGGGAGGCGCCGCTGCCCGCAAGTCCGGAAGCGCTAAGTGCAGCGCTGCTGTGGCGCGCTGGAGTCTTACTGGATGTGACTTTTATTTCTTCGCTGACATTCTGAGGGAGAGGTGACCAAACTGCTGAGATCAAGCCGGCAAAGTAGCGGCGATGTCCACCGAAGTCGGGCCAAAGCTTTTGGGCCCCTGCAATTCCCGCGGAGCGGAGCGGGGCAGCTGGGCGTCTGGCCCGAGTACCTGGCGGCCGGCCTGGCGTTGGAGGGCAGTGCGGCTCCCGTGGGCAAGAAAAGCCGGATCCCCCGCCGGTCACAAGTGACCCGGTCGCAGCTGGGAGATAAGCCCTAGCTTTGCAGTGAGGGCCCTGTTCAGAGCTCCCGTGGGGCTCTGCAGGGGAGATGCGCGGCGGGCTGGGTTTTCATAAGGGAAAATGTGAGCGAGAGAGCTGCGTGGTCCTGCCCGGTGATCCCGTGGTGCGACTGGAGACCTGAAGCCAGGCGGGCGGCCTCAGCCCGTCGCGCGCTTTCGGAGCCAAGGGGAGGAGCTGAAGTCCCCGGGACCCAGCTGCGTGCGGCCGCCAGGGGCCGCCAGGGAGGCGAGGCGGGAACCGAAGTCAGTGACGGCCTCTCCACGCCTGGCTCTGTCCCTCCTAGTCTCTACCTGGAGGAACAGTGAAGGAGGCTTAAGTGCCCGCGAATGCGATGTGATCCATACAACGTTAACTAATCTCCCCCAACTCCAGCTTTTCTAAACGTGGAGAAATCACTTAGCTTCCTGGGGTTGGTGAGCTGGAGTCGTTCTGGGGAAGTTCCTGGCACTAGGGGTTAAGGAACTGGAACCAGGGTTTGAACCTAGCCCTGTTGGATTCTGCATCTCTTGATCTTAACATTAGAGGCCACCTCCTCTGCCATGGAAGCTCTCCTGTTGCTTTTTGCTGACATTTCACTTTGAGGTACTTTATCCTCTGCTCCATAAAAACTCAAATGTGTATATGATGCTGATGTTGATTTAATTTCTAGGAAAGTGAGATAGTCCCAGAAGCTCAAGTTTTTTCAGTACAAGTGAAAGATCGAGTTACTTAAAAGAAAAAGCAGTATCTGACACACTGCTGCGCCCTTAATGTTTGTTGTGTGAACAAATGAGTAAATTGGATTTAGCATAAATGAAATTATTGAGGATTGTATGACAATTCAAAATATCTATTAAGTATTTCACTTATCTGGAGTTTAATTTTTTTTTGATTTTTAATAATGGTCTCTATCTTTGTACCTACCTAGTAAAATGGCTTACTACAAATGTTTGTTAAACAAAGAACTTGATTTCAAATCTTTAATGCCTCCCTTACAATGTGAATGGAATGTTGAAATTATTAATAGATCCTGTAATAAAGTCATCCCTTTTGAATTTTGAACATTTATTTAATTCTTCTTTTGTGTCAAGCAGTGTGTTATCTTTTGAATATTCAGAGACAAATAAGCATAGTTCCTGCCACCAAGAAGCTCCTATCTTCCAAATAAAGAGAAAGGAAGGAGAAAGACGTGTGTAGTTGCACATATATGGTTCGCTTTCACAGAGTGGTATGAATTCAATGCTATTGGTGTACAGAAAAACAACTTTTTTATGCCAGACCTATGGGTATCTTTAAAGAGCAGGTGACATGTGTTCTGAGCTAACAGCAGTTTGAAGAAGGGGAGGGCCACACCAAGTTTGGGGAACAAATAGCATAAACAATTCCCAGAGTAGTTTCCAGGAGTGATGTGTTTGGGGATCCTCCTAATGTTGGATATTTAATTTGTCCTTTGCCCAAGAGTAATGCAATGGACTGGGGAAACAGTTGGATAAAAATTGAAACCAAGTCCAAACAAGTCAATAGAAAAATGGGCAAAAGACAATGGAAAAACATGGCCAATAAGTATAGGAAGAGATGTTCAGCTTGATTAGTCATCAAGGAAATGCAAAGCAAGGCCACGATAAAATAAAATTTTTCACTCAAGCAATTTCAAAAATTAACAAATGACAATATCAACTGTAACAAAGGACCTCTTATATTGCTGGTAGGAGTATAAATTGCTTCAACTGTTTCTAAAACAATGGGTTGGCATTATCTTGTGAACTTTAAGATAGATTAAACATATGCTGAAGCAACAATTTCACCCCAGGGTATTTTCCTAAGGGAAATGAATGCCCAGGAGACATGGTCACTAAAGTTCTGTTCACTGTAGCAACAAGAAACCAAATGCACATTGATAATAGAGTGAATGAATAAATTATGGTGAAATGTCATTATATTTGTTATTATATGTTACATATTAATATATGTGTTATATATAGCAGTCAGAATGAACTGTTAAATCCAATATGAGTTTATGGTGATCTATGTCTAATGTTTCACTCTATATTTTTCTGTTGATACACATGAAGACTTACGAAGACTTGTCTTAATATATTTGGCAAAATTTTATTCTGAATTTTGGAGATCATCTGTGGGAGTCCTGAGAAACTAAATTGAGAACGCTGCCCTCCAGAGAGAATTAGCATTTGTTTATCCTTTGGGCCAGATGCTGCTATGTACTGGGACCACTTTAGCTGATTTGAGTGTACCAGCTTGATGGAAGAGTCTCAAGTTTTACTTCCTACAGGAGGCCCAAGGCTTACTTTCCAGTGCAACCCTAGATTTTATGCTTGCTGAACCCTCATCAGTTTTTGTTTCACTGTCATTTTATTTTTTACTTTTTGCGCTTTGGGAGAGTTTCCTTATTTTTTTGTGACCACAATAATGCAGCATTTGTGGAAGAAGGTTCATTGAGATTGTGTTTGCCACACTGCTGGAAGTAGATTTTGCTAACTATAACATTTGATTTTATATATCTTTCCTTACTAGTCTATGAACACCTTAAAAGTAGGAATCTGATTCATATGTCTACCCCTAGGACCTCTGGCCTAGAATTTTGAATATACATAGGTACTTATTGACGTTTTAGGGAAATTATTTATTTATTTGGATATTATGGTAACATTTTAATAAACTGAGTTACTTTTCATATATT
>CAUYSK010076404.1:0-50341 GCA_963575035.1 Avahi laniger
ATTAATTTCTTTCTATTTTTGGTAGAGGTGGGGTCTCACTCTTGCTCAGGCTGGTCTCGAACTCCTGAGCTCAGAATGATCCGCCCACCTTGGCCTCCCAGAGAGCTAGGATTACAGGCGTGAGCCACCGCGCCCGGCCCCTGCTTGTTCATTTCTCATATTTTTTCCCCCCAGGTTTTCAGACATGCTTATATTTCTTCATGATCTTTTGAATAATTATGTCTGCATGCCCCACCCAAAAAAACTTGGTTTTTTCACATTATGTTAAATTCATAGATACATTAGTCTTTACAGTTTTCGCATCATAAGAACCTGGCATCTTGCTCCATTTATTTAAGTTTTGTTTTAGCCCTTAGTAGTTTTTTTTTTTAAAATTGATTTTTATTTTTGAGACAATCTCACTGTGTCACCTAGGCTGGAGTGCAGTGATGTCATCATAGCTCACTGCAGCCTCCAACTCCTGGGCTCGAGTGATCCTCCTGCCTCAGCCTCCCGAGTAGCTGAGACCACAGGTCTGAGCCACCACGCCCAGCCAGTGATGTTTCTTGTTAACAATTTCTCATATTAGAGACCCCTTGAATTTCGGGCATCCTGTTTTAGCTGCTGAATCAGCTCCTCCAGCAGCGTCGTTCACTCGTGATTGCCTGTGTTCCAGAGCGGTGCCGTCAGCGGCTGCATTTCTGAACCCAAGCAGGTCGACTCTTCCCTCTCGGGAGCAGCCTCCGAGTGGGCGCAGCAAGTGACTCCATCTGACACTTTTTCTGGGGGTGTCCTTACGTCCCTGTGTGTGGAGATCTGGTCCACGCCTCTTGTCCGTTTTAGCATTTTCTTAGGGGAAAAAATCAGCCACGTATTAAAATGCATCGAAGGTCTGTTCTTTAAGAACGTGTGGAGTCACCTGTCATTTGTTTGTTCACAAGGAGCTGCAGTCTGTCTCTCTGCGGACGTTTACTTATGTTTCTTCCTCTTTGTTCCTCTGTCCTTGATTCAGCCGCCTGGGCTTTATCTAGTTTATAGATTGTTCTTCCAAGGAATTTGCTTCATTGGTGGATCAATATTTATCAATTGACTGCTTTTCTCTTTTGTCTTAATTTCTCCTTTTTTTAGAGTTTTTTTCTTCCGACTTTTGAATCGAAATCCTTACTTGTTTACTTCTGTTCTCTCTTGTTCAGTAGCCAGAGTGTTGAGAATTATAAATATTTATCAGAGGACCACATTAGTCTTATCCTACCACTGCCAATAATACGTATTTTTGTTACATTAGATATTTGATAATTTTTTTTTTAATGGACAGGG
Source organism: Avahi laniger (assembly GCA_963575035.1). Classification (NCBI taxonomy): domain Eukaryota; kingdom Metazoa; phylum Chordata; class Mammalia; order Primates; family Indriidae; genus Avahi; species Avahi laniger. The sequence continues at coordinate 1,297 of CAUYSK010076404.1, forward strand.
TCTCGCTCTATCGCCCAGGCTGGAGTGCGGTGGTGTCATAGCTCACTGCAGCCTCCAGCTCCTGGGCTCAAGTGATCCTCCTGCCTCAGCCTCTCAAGTAGCTGGGACTACAGGTGCCACCACCAGACCTGGCTAATTTTTGCGTTTTTAGTAGAGATGGGGGTCTCTCTTTTGCTCAGGCTGGTCTCTACCTCCTGGCCTCAAGCGATCCTCCTGCCTCGGCCTCCCAAAGAGCTGGGATTGTAGGCGTGAGCCACCACGCCCGGCCTGATACTTGATTTTTTTTTTAAAAAGATGATTTCTGAGTTCCAAATTGGGTGTGGAGTGTTTGTTTCTTGACTTCTTGGCCTCCAGTGTCAGAAATCAGATGTGGCTTCAACAGTGGCTGCTGTTTGGAAGCCACGTCTGTCCTGCTCTGGCTGACGGATGGGCCACTTGCGCAGCGGGGTCCTTCCTGAGTGCTTGGGGGATAGTTTGACTGTGGGGGGCTGTGGGGTCTTTAGCCTGTAGCTGCTCCGTGTTTAGATGTTTAATCTGTTAAATGTCAAGGATGATGAGCAGGGCTGTTCCCCCACTGTTGTGTTTGCTGGCGTCTGTTTCTGCGTATTCAGATGCCGGGTTATTGGGCACGTGGAGGCTGCAGACAGCGGGACGTGTCGTGGGTCGGGCGTCTCCACAGCAGAGCGCCCTGTGCTGCGGCGAGAGCTCGTCCCCTGGGTTCACTCTGTATGCGCCTGTTGCAACCTCTGCTTTTGTGTGCGTGGCCCGGCATGTCCGTGTGTACCTGGTTGTGGTCTACCCGGGTCGCTTGTTCCGGAACTGTCCATTGCAGGCGCCGTGTCTTTAGATTTAAATAAATCGAGTCCGGGTCCGTCTTACCTCTCAGCCTTCCCTGCATACTCTCGTTTTCCGTTTCCCGTCTTCATGCCCGTGATGGCTTCTCTCTGGTGCATCTCCCTGAATCGTTCTTGGAAGGTTTGTGGTTCTACTGGCGATTGTTTTCCTAGTTGTGAATAATGGACGTAAACTCTCTGTTTCTCGCTCTTTCTGCTTCAGAAGTGAAATCGCATCTCCCCCTTTTGCAGGGACGGAGAGGAGTGAGCTGCTCTGTTTCTTCCGCCCTGGTGTTTGGTGTCAGTAAATCGCCACTTTTAGAAAACATTGTATCTCTCCATTTGTGGATTGTATATTATTTGTGTCTTCCTGGGAAATATTTGTATCCTTATGATGGTGGCTCTGCGGCTTACTGTGAGGCCCCGGGCAAACAACTCTTTTATTCCTCAGTTTCCTCGTCTGTTAAATGGGGATAATCGTGACCATGGCGAGGATTTGATGATGTGAAACACTTGATGTGCCCAGAACAGCGTGGTCCTTCCATAGACCCCGCGTGCTCTGTAATTTCCTCGACACCTGGTGGTTGCTGCCTTCATCGTTTTCTGTGTCCTGGGATAAATCATCCTCTAAGCCCCAGACTTCGTCCACCCTTCCTGTCATGTGTGTTTTCCTAACGTGTCTGTTGCTTGCAGAGAGGTCGCAGGTTTTGGGGGCATTCTTGGCTGCTGCCTGGGTACCCTTGGACACCTACAGGGGCAGGTGGGGGAGTCTCTCTTGTCACCGTGGTCACTGATGTGAAATTTGCAGTGGAAGGGGGCGCCTATTTCTCTGTGAATGATTATTTACGTATTTGTTGGACCCTCACTCGCAGGGTGGGCTCTGCTGAGCCGGGAAGCCCTCAGGGCTTGGGGCTGCCCCTCTGGGGTCTGGGGAGAGGTTGGGTTCAGAGGAGCCCCCACTTTCTGCTGGAGGAGGCTGCCGTGTTGCCTGCACGGCCTCACGGCTGCTCCGCCCCAGGGTACATCCTGCCAGTCCAAGGGCTCCACTCACTTTCTCTGCTCGCCAGGGGTGGGCTGCAGGCCCCGCTCTCCTGCGACCCCGATGCCAGGGGCGGACGTAGGAGGGTTTCCCAGGATGCCCGTGGCTCCCGCAAGAAAGGGCTCCTAGCTACTCCAGTGACACTTTCTTCCCCACGCCCCCAGCGTCTTAGCCGGACCCTGTGGCCACTGCCTGCCCTGGGAGTCTCGATAAGGTTCCAAATCTGCAGACCAGAAAAGCAAAACAGAAAGATGAAAGGGGCAAAAGTTAGTGAGTCTGGGCAGAGGGCACATGCGCCCTCCCTGCAGCCCCTCCCTCGGTTTGGGCTTCTCTCAAAATTGAAAGCTGCCCCCTCCCGAAACCAGCGTCTGCTCTTGCCCCTCGTGAGCCCCCAGGTGACTAGAAGTGGGTCGGAGAAGCGTCACGGGCAGCGGGGCAGGTCGGTTTCTTCAAGATTTTAATTATGAGGAGGAAGAAGGGAGGGAGAGCTGGCGTGCTGGGGGTGGCCCCACGCGGGTCTGAGTGGTGCGGACTGTGAGCGAGTGCCTCCTGGGCGCTTGTTGTGAAGGTGTCACTGTTTTATTTTGTTAGGCGCGATCGCGGTTGGTGGTGGTTGTGGTTATTGGCACTAGTAGTTTAGTCTTTACCTTTGGGGGCATCGTCTAGCACAGCAGCCACCAGCCGCAGACGGCTGCCTGCGTTCACGCCCATCACAATTGCACAGAGTCAGAAGTTGCTTGTTGGACAGCGCGGCTGGAGAACTTTTTGGTCATGGTGGATAGTTAGTTCCCTTGGAGACACAGTCATTTATGAGCAAAATAAAGAAATGGGAGGCAAGTGTTTGTGGCGGGCCTGGGCTGGGACGGAGCAGGGGCAGACCCAGGCAGGAGTGTGTTGGGAAGACCAGAGAGGGCCAAGGTCAGGGAGGAGTTTGGTGTTTATTCCGAGGGCGATGGGAGGCGTTGGAGGGAGGGACGACAGCTAAGTTTAGCTTCTAAAAGCTCCCGCGTCCAGGTGTAGCCACTGGGACTAGAGCTGGGGTTCTGATTGGTGAGGCCACCTGGGGTACAACGTAGGAGGGCCATGGTTCCCGGGACTCTGGCCTGAGCCCCGAGGTAGGGGTGCATCGCAGAGCTGGGGCTGCACGATGACGTCCCCAGGCGGATCCAAAGCCACACCCCTGGTGTTGTGCCCAAGGGCTTGGAATAGAGCCGGCTTCCACCAGGGTTTTCCTGTCGGGCTCTGGGACCCACTCCCAGGTCCTGAACTCTGGGGCTCGGGCTCCGGCAGTTTCTACACCAGTCTTCCTGTGTAGCGGTCAGCCCACCCTTGCTGTAAAGGGCTGTGTTGTGACCGTCTTGACTGTGCCAGCCAGATGGTCACTGTCACCACCACTCGGTTCTGCGAGGCTGCCGTGGACAGCGTGGGAACAGACAGGGCATGGCCTTTGCCAGTGAAACTTTATTTACAGAAACAGGCAGGGGGCTGGACTCGTCCATGGGCCGCTGGGTCCTGCCCAGTTCTTAGTGCCTGTGGAACCTGCCCCCTCACTCGCAAATGGGCCACCGTCATGGACGAGCAGGCCCAGGAGGCGGGGGATGGTGAGGGTTCGTTGAGCACAGTGTTCATTGCATCCTTGCAGCAACCTGGGCCGGTGGGTGGCTCTGCCATCCGGTCGTCTGGAGTTGGAGCTGAAGCCCCAAGGGGTGGCCGTGCCCCCCTCCCCGGCACTCTCTGCACGTCCACTTTTGGGCCCCTTGGTGGCTGGGCGGTCCCAGAGCAGGCAGCGTCCTTCCCGTGCACTGCTTGTGAGGACTTCACCTCTAACGTTAAAAAAAAACCTCTAATGTTAAAAAAAAAAAAAAAACAAACGAAAAGGAAATCATAAAAAAATTATACTCCAAGAGCTATGTCTTATTCTATTAGTATGTTTTAATTAGAACACGAGCAAGGAATGTGTTATGAATATTCATGATTGGGTTATTAAAATGCATAATTAATCGGTGGGGGATTTTAATAACTGTATTAACATGGGGGGAATCGTCCCTATTTTTGTCATCGCTGGAAGTAGGGAGGCCGAGGGCTGGGCAAGGGGGATTTCCTGAAGGGGCAGAGCGGGGCTGTCACCTCTGTCGGGGGCTTGTGGGGGCCAGTAGTCTGGGGGCCGAGGGCTGTGGGGCTGGGTGTGCGTCCTTGCTGGACACCCTCGCTGGCATGGGGCCTCCCCTTGCTCGCTTCAGGGCCCTGGCACCTGCGGGTGGGGTGCCGGTACCCACCGGGGTGGGATTGCCCAATGCAGGGACGCCCTTACCTAAGGTGGGGGCTGTGGCCGGCGGGGAGCAGACGGTAGGCAGGTGCCTGTTGAGGAAAACTGAGGCCCAGCAGGTACTGATGCTGCGCCCGAGCTCATGCACCCAGCCCCCTACCCCTGAGCCCAAGTGAGCATCCGGGATCTTGGGGTGCAAACACCCTAACCCAGCGACAAATGCCAAGTGGCTTCATGGAGACTATGAGAGCCCCTGCCCGGCCCCCCATCCGCCAAGGCAGCGTCCCAGCCCCCCATCCCACCCCGTAATCCTGTTGGAAATTTTTGATTGGAAAACAAAGTCTAAATGAGTGGTATGAATATTCATCAGACTGAGAGATTAATATGCATAATTATGCATATTAGACAGCAGTTAAACACCAATTCTCTGGGGGGAATGATTAACACAAAGGCACCAAAATAGAAGAACACAATTTGGAAGAAGTTTCTGGTGTGGATGAGCAGGGGCGGGGCGAGGGAGCCAGGGTGGGGCGGGTGGCCACCTGGTGTGTCCAGCCTGGCTGTGGCGGTGGCCCAAGCTGGTGCCCAGCATAGACATCAGGGCAGGGGCTCCCTGGCCTGACGCTCAGTCTCAAGACTTGGGCACGGATACGTCAGTCCAGCAAAGTCCAGTCTGTAGCCCCATATATGGAGGAGGGAAACTGAGGCACAGAAGTGGCTCGTGGCCCCCATGAAAGGGGACAACATAGTCCCCAGCCCTGGGAAGGGTCCAAGCAGACACTTCCCGGAGCAGAAGATTCTGGAGTCCTGGGCAGGTGCCCTGAGTGAGACTTGTTCCAGGAGATAAGGGCCCCACCCTGCCCCGCCCCGCCCCGCCCTCGGGACCAAGGTCCTGGTCCCCATGCTGGTTAACTCCTGCCCTGCCATAGGCCTTCCCACCACCCCGGCCACCCCTGCTTCTGTGTGACAGGGATTCGCTTCTCCCTCGCTGGGCCACCAACCTTGTGCTTGGTGGATGGTCCCTGGCAGCTGCCACTGCTCTTCCAACAACCAACAAAGGGATGGCTCTGCCTCCTGCATTGGCAGCAGTAGGAAGAGGGAGACTCCAGCTTCCCCAGAGCTCAAAGGGTCAGAAGAGCCCGCACCTGAGGTGGAGACACCTCAGCCCCGTGTGGTTGCGGCTGGGTCAGAGGCAGGGACCTGAGGCTGGGAGGAGGAGGCTTAGTGTGAGCCTGAGGGCTCTGCCCAGAGTGGGCATGATGGCTGGGGCTTTGGCAAATGGGTAGGAGTTTGCCAGCAGAGACAACAGATGGAAGGGTTCTTTGAACTTACAGACCTGCAGGCACCCTGAATCCCAAGGTATCCAGGGGGCATTTGCTGCTGCCTATGGTGTCGTGTAGGCTGGGTGGGGTGAGGCTGGGTGGGAAGGGGCTCTCAGAGCTCCCTGAGTCTGGTGAGGCTTCCCCCTAGGCAGTGGGACCCAAAGCTGGTGTCAGAGCCAGACAGGGGCAAGGGTGACACTAAACTTTCTCCTTCCTACCCTGCAGGTCTCGAGGACCGGCCCAGCCCCGGCTCCTGGGGTGCCAGTGACCAGAACAGTTCCTCCTTTGACCCCAGCCGGGTGAGGAGGCCCTGCGGGTCCCGAGTCCCTGGGTGTCCTTTTCCTGGGGTGGGAGGACGTAGGGAAACTGAGGCCGAGAGGAGGAGGAAATCAGATGCCAATCGGCTTCACAGGGGCTGGACTCAGAGTCGTGGGTTTGAGTCCTGAGCCCGGCCCTTGGAAGGAACCGTCATAGAGGGCTTGGCCGAGGCCCTGGAGTCCCCAGCACCCCTCATCCCCCGTCTCTTCTAGACCTACAGCGAAGGTACCCACTTCAGCGAGTCCCACGGCAGCCTCTCTTCGTCCACATTCCTGGGACCTGGGCTTGGAGGTAAGTGCCGGCGTGGTGCCACACCCCCTCCCCCCCACGTCCCTCTGCCACGCGCAGTTGCGCCTGCGATGGGCCTCCAGGCACGGTTGGCGCTCGCAGGTCAGTGGCACCTCCCGAACGTTTTCCCAGAGGTCCCTGGGGGCTGAAGCCTCTGCCCATCCCCAGGGAGCAGGTGGACACAGCCTTGGTTCCCTGGCATGGCACTCTGCGACTCCGTTTCCCTTCCTGAAGTTTGGGGACAGGAAGGTGGTTCCGGGTGCACTGCCGCCTGGGGTTGCTGTGGAGCTCTGGGTGACTACGGGGAGGTGGGTTTAGGAGCCCCGGAGACTCCCGAGGGGTCAGGGCCCACCTGCACCCTTCCGTGGCCCTCGTCAGTCGTAACCGAGAAAGTGAAGACTCAGACGGGCCTGGGAGCGAGTCCTGCTCCACTGTTGACTCCCCTCTCGAGCCTCAGTTCCCCCCCAGAACCGTCCCGTAGGAGGCGGTGAGGACGCGTGCAGCTCACCAGGCCCTGCTGTGCACACAGTGCCATTGGTGTCCGTCCTCGTCACCGCCCCAGCTAGTCCCGCACAGCAAGCCAAGGCTCCGAGAGAAGTGGCCTGTCTGGAGCCTGTGGTTGGCCTGAGCGGTCGTCCCCTCCTGCCGGGTGACCCCCGCAACCCCCCCCCATTCGTGTCCCCCTCCCGCGGGAGTCCGGTGCCTGGGGGCTCGGAGGCTGGGGCAGCAGGAAGGGCTGGTGTCTCTGGGGCTCACGCCCTGGAGAGGGGCCTAGGGCAGCCCCCCTGCGGTGCCTTGTGTGCTAAACACGGAGATTGTGCCGACCCTCAGCGACCCTGTGACACAGGTTCCCTGCGCGGCTCCAGGGTCTGGGCGGCGGGGGTAGCTGGCAGCGTTTCTATTCATGTTTACGAGAAAACCACGCGCATTGTGCTTGGGCGTCTGCCGCGGGGGCCTCCGAGGTGTGACTGGGTCCAGGTGCTCTCTCGTATGTGAACTCTATGGCCCAAAGCATTACTGGCCTGTGGGGAAACTGAGGCTGGAGGACTTTGGGGACCTCGGCCTTCATGCTGGACCCTGAGGGGGCAGCCCGTGGCTAAGGCCCTGTGGGGGGGTCACGTGTCACTTTGCCCATGCTGGGATTTGGCGCACAGTAGCTTGGTGGCCTGGGTAGGAAGCGCATTGCTTGCGGGGTGAGAGGAGGGCACATCTGAGTTTTGTGCCCATTTCCCAGGTGGGGAAGGCGAGGCCCTGCCCTGCCCTGTAGCCTGGGGTGGCCCCTGCACCTGCTGGACACTGGGTTCCCATCTGGCTGTTCCTTCCTCATGGCCTCTTCCTCTCGCTCCTGCTGGCCCTGGGGCTGACTCACACAGTTCCCACGGCTGGTTGTCCAGCAGCGCCAGAGCCCAGCTGTGTCCCGCCTGGACCCCCACGCCCGGGCTCGGCTGGGGACGGGGCAGCCAGGCGGGAGGTTGGAGCGGCCTCAGCCTCCCCATAGCTCAGGCGCCTGTGGATCCTTCGTTTTCTCACCCGTGGGACTGGGCCAGCAGCCACTGCTGCGGGGTGTGGCCAGGGGGGCTGTAAGCATGGCCCGTCCCCTCGAGGTCGCTGTGATAACACGGGAGGGAAGAAACCCAGACTCTGGGAGCATTTGCTCCCGGAGTCTAGTTGAAGTCGTTCTTTCAAAACAAAGAAACCAGGAGATTTTTTTTCCTGGTTTGAAAATAACTCAAATTAGTCAGTTGAGCATCCTGACTCCTCCGGCCAAGTTCAGCGCCCACTTTAAGCCAAAAGGGGATTGAAATGGCTCTGGGACTGAGTAGTCTGGGGAGCCTGCTTCAGGCGAGGCTGGACCCAGGTGTCCTTGCCGGGCGGGGGGTGGGGGGGGCTCTCAGGCCCCGACTGCCCCTTGTCACTGAGTAGTGGGAATCGTCCTGGGGGAGGTGCTTCCTGTTGGCGCTGGGGCCGCGTGCTCCTTCCTGAACTCCTGCTGGCAGCATTCTGTGTTGTGGAAGCTTGGGGAGCCCCGGGGCCTGGCACTGAGCCTGGCAGACGCCATGTACACAGGCCACGGGGACGGATAGATGCCTCTTGTGAGTCCGACACCTCCGGGCATCAGCTCCGACCTTCAATGGAAGAAACTGAGGCTCATGAAGGGCAGAGGCCACCCTGACCTTGGTGGCCCCAGATCCCGGGTGGATGTGTTGGTTGTGGGGTGTTCTGCATTTTGAGTCAGCCCAAGACCATCTGGGAACCCCTTTACTGACGGACTGGGAGACAGGCCCTGTTCTCTGTCTTACGCACTGAGTGCCTGCTGTATGTAGTCCTGTGCCCGCTGCTGGGCTCACCCCAACAGCTTCTCAGGGTGCTCCTTGGGGTCAACCCTGAGTGACCTTCCTTCCTTCCTTCCCTGCAGGCAAGGGCGGTGAGCGGAGCGCGTACGCCCCCTTCGGGAGAGACACGGGTGTTGGCGGCTTGACTCAGGTGAGGGACGCGGGTGCGGAGCTGGGCACCACCTACTTCCCAGGTGGGGGTGGAGTGACAGGCACAGGTGGGCAGCGACCTGCTGGGGTGAACCGGCTGGGGGCGTGTGGCCGGCTCAGCTCCTGCCCTGCCCCTGGTTTTTTTTTTTTTTTTCGAGACAGAGTCTCACTCTGTTGCCCGGACTGGAGTGCCGTGGCGTCATCCTAGCTCACAGCAACCTCAGACTCCTGAGCTCAAGCGATCCTCCTGCCTCAGCTTCCCGAGTAGCTGGGACTACAGGCATGCGCCACCATGCCTGGCTAATTTTTTTCTATGTATTTTTAGTTGTCCGATTAATTTCATTCTATTTTTAGTAGAGACGGGGTCTCGCTCTTGCTCAGGTTGGTCTCGAACTCCTGAGCTCAAACAATCTGCCCGCCTCGGCCTCCCAGAGAGCTAGGATTACAGGCGTCAGCCACTGTGCCCAGCCCCTGCCCCCTCTTATTTTTCGTGTGTATTTTAATTTTAAATAAATCTGGCACAATTTCCTTTTCTGATCCGCGGGAGCTTTCCCGGCCCAGCCAAGTTCTGTCCACTCCCCGGTAGCAGCTAAAGTAGGTCAGGCCCGGGTGTGGACGCGGAGGGAGAGAGGCAGGTGGGACCCGGGGAGGCCACAGCCCCTGGCCCCACAGCTGCCCCACCCCCGGGTCCTAGGCCTGGGGGGGGCCGACGTGCAGACTGAGCGACAGACAGGGAAACTGAGGCAACGTGGCAGCCCAGGTGAAATTCTCGCCCTCGCTGGCCCTGGTTGAGAGGCCCGGGCTGTGGGGGTAGCGATCGGCCCCAGCATCCCCAGCGTGGGCTCCCGTCCTGGGCGGCTGCAGGATTTACCTCTGCCCTGCCTGTGACTCTGGGTCTCAGGGCACTATCCTGTCTGTCCTGCAGCCACAGAGGCAGCAGCTGCAGCTGTTGAGCACCAGCTGGGTACCAGGCCCTGTGCGAGGGTAGAACTCACTTCCCCTGGGGCCAGGGAACAGCCGGCGTGCCCGTTGCACAAACGGGAAGGTCGAGGTGTCCCAGGTTCAGGGCGTGCAGGTCTTCAGAGCAAAAGGCCGCCAGTGCCGGGTCGTGCACGGTGGTAGCATGGCAGGGCACAGACCACGCAGCTCAGACACTCGAGCCAGCACGTAGGACCTGGCCCGGGGAGTAGAGCCCTGGTGCGACCAACGCATGCGGAATTAACCCTTTCCTTCAGCTGTAATGAAACAAAAAGGCGCCCACCAGGTCAAAGGACCAGATTCCACTGACACCAAGACGCACGACTGTGCATGTTTAGCAACAATATTTTTTCTTTCTCCGGTTTTTCTTTATGATAGTAAGTGTGCGACTCGCGGTCCACAGTCTTAGGGGACGGCCAGTGTCGGGAAAGAAACGTGAGCGGGCAGAGGGGACGCCCCCTCCCACCGCACCCCGAGGGTCACGGCTCCCCGCGGATGGTCCAAGGGGCTCTGACCTTCCAGCTGGGATCGGCCTGGGGGACGGACACTCGCCGGGCGCCTCCTGACCCCTGCCTCCCCCCGCAGGCCGGCTTCCTGCCGGGCGAGCTGGCTCTCAGCAGCCCCGGGCCACTGTCTCCGTCGGGCCTCAAGGGCAGCTCCCAGTTCTACTCCTACCCCGGCAACCCCCGGCGGAGAGCCGCGGACGGCAGCCTGGGTGAGTGGGTGGCGTACGGGCAGAAAGGCTGTGGGAAGGAAGTGGAGTGTCCTTAGCTGAGGGGACAGGCAGGGCAGACCCCCACGCTTCACCCTGCGAGGCTTCTCTGCCGCGGGTCCCCACGGCCTCCTCGCCCGCAGGGCTGCGAGGCAGCATCAGCACCGTGCTGGGTCGTTCCTTAAACAGCGACGTCCCCGGCCACATGCACACAAGTGTGGAAGGTGGTGGCTCTGAGCTGACAAAAGGACGCTGCTGAGTGTCCATGGAGCAGGACGAGGGCACGGCCTCGTTCGGCCTTGCTGGGGACGTGCCCATCCGCCACTCGGATCTTTCCCTGATCCGCGTGTGCGCGCAACTGATCGCAACAGCACCTGTGGGGTGGGTTTCGGGGTTACCGGTTTTATCGAGTCGGGAACTTTGCAAACACGGAATCCAGGATTAGTGAGGACTGCTGGCCAGTGGGGGTCCTGGGGGGAGGGGACGGCCCGGGGGCTTAGCACAAATACTGTGAACAGCTTGTTTCCTAAACTCCTCCGTGCTGCGGGGGAAATGACTTTTTCGCATCTTTGGGCCTGTGTAGACCTGAGGTTTCTTAACGGTTTTATCAAATGGGAAGTTCAAGAGTCTGTTTTCAGGAGCATGGGGCGGGGGCCGTGGGGCAGTGACAAGTGTCCTCAGGGTGGAGGGAGGCAGTACCGAGCCAGCCAGTGCAGGGGCACCGTGCGGCATTGCTCAGTCCTCTTGCTCCCAGCAGACGCGCAGCCCAAGAAGGTCCGGAAGGTCCCGCCGGGTCTTCCATCCTCGGTGAGTTGCGGGATGGGAGTGGGGGACCCTACGGCTGAGTGCCTCTCGCGACCCTGAGGCTTAGGCTCACCCACCCCCCAAATGCCACCACTCGCCAAGGGGTCACCGGCCCCTCCTGGGTTCTGAGCCAGAATCTGCCCCAAGGCTCCAGCTCTGCAGGGCAGGCCGGGAAGTCCTTCCTCAGGTCTGGCCTGCATCTTTCTTGTTCTGAGAGAAAGCTGGGCCCTACAGCTGAGGCCTCCCTTGTTGGTGTGAGGATAGAGCTCCTGGGAGCCGGGGCCAGTCCAGAGGGGCCCCCACCCCACTGCCCCGTGTCCCTGCCTGCTGCCCGGCGGTTGGCAGGGTGCCAGGCCTGGCAGATGGTGGTGGCCCGTCGGCAGCTCATGGCACCGCGCTCCCACGATGCAGTCACGCTGGGAGCAAAGGCAGTTTGCTGGTTCCTGGCTCAGTTGCCGCCGTCCTCTGCCTCACTCCCATGCCCAGGCCCGGCTCGGGCTCTGGCCGGCCAGGCTCATGGCAGGCCTGGGTTTGGGTCCTGGGCTGGAGGCACATTTGGGCTCGAGCAATTTTAAGTCTCCACGCGTGACAGTACCGCTGCCCTCCCTGCTACCCCAGGGCCCCTCTTCCCCTGACACCCCAGGTTCTCACAGCATCAGAGCTGAGAGTTCTCCGGCCCACCTGGTCCGCTGTCCCCCCCAGCGCTGGGGACAGACATTACCAATTGATCCCAGCGCTTTGCTGCTGAGCCCAGCCACCCAGTTCCAGGCAGTGCCAGCCCATGAGTTGTCTCTGGGGCCAGCCGCAGACACACGTCATTCCAGGCCACTGACTGAGGCCCCAGGGTCTCTTGTGATCTGGGCTGGAGCCAAGCGAAATTCCATCCCTGGGGGATTCCATACAGGGCACAAGGGAGAAGGAAGGGCTGGGGACACTGCAGCTAGGGCTTTGATGAGTCAATAGGAGTTTGCTGGATTATGGAGGGAAGAGATATTCTGAACAGAAGCTAGTCTCAAAGGCCTCAGGCAAAAAGGCCAGAATATTAGCAGGTGGGAGGGTGGCAGGAGATGCGGTGGGGGCTGGCAAGGGAGCAAGAGATACGGGACACCTGCAGAACCACGTCAAGCACTGGGCCTGAGTTTACCCAGAGCGAGGGTTTAGAGGGAAGGGTATGGAGCAGGACAGGGAAGTGGGTTGGTGGATGGATTAAGCCGGTAGACTGGGGTGGGGGGTTAAGGCTGGGGCTGGTGGATCACCAGCCCGGCCCCTCCCCCCCGACCATGCCTGCCTGTCTGCAGGTGTATCCGCCCAGCTCAGGTGACGACTATGGCAGGGACACCGCCGCCTACCCGTCTGCCAAGACCCCCGGCAACACCTATCCCAGCCCCTTCTACATGGCAGGTGCATGGGGGCTCTCCCTACAGCGGGCAGGGCCTGGGGTCCTCTGGCTCCGCCTCACGGTCCCCCTCTCCGCAGACGGCAGCCTGCACCCCTCCACCGAGCTCTGGAGCCCCACAGGCCAGGTGGGCTTCGGGCCCATGCTGGGTGGGGGCTCGTCCCCCCTGCCCCTCCCCGCAGGCGGTGGCAGCTCTGTGGGCGGCAGCAGCAGCAGTGGTGGCACGTTTGGTGGCCTGCACCAGCACGAGCGCATGGTAGGACCGCGGGTGGTGGGGCGGGGCAGAGCAGGGCGGGTGGCCCAGGGGCAGCGCTCTCCGACCCACGCTGTTCTCCCTGCCCCCAGGGTTACCAGCTGCACGGGGCGGAGGTGAACGGGGGTCTCCCGGCCGTGTCCACCTTCTCCTCAGCCCCCGGAGTCGCGTTCGGCAGCGTCTCCAGCCACACACCGCCCGTCAGCGGGGCTGACAGCCTGATGGGTATGGCTCTTGCCCGTAGAGGGCTGTTGTCACTGTCACTAACATCAGCCGCTCTCCCCTGGGCCCGCCCTGCCCACTGGGCGTGGGGGGTTTGGAAACAGCTAAGCATGGGTTTCCCACATTATGTGGAGAAACCGAGGCTCAGAGAAGGGCCTTGCACACCCAGGGTCCTGCAGTCTGCCCATCCCCAGAGCCTTAGCCCCTGTGGGGTAGGGTCAAGGCATTAGGGACAGGGAGCCCCTGGGGTGGGACATCTGCAGAGTGGCCGGGTGCAGGAGGGAGCGCTCCGTCGGCCAGGGCATCCAAGCCAGGTCACGTTGTTGGAGGGTGGCAGCCCTAAGCTTGGGCCTCACCTGTCTCCTCCCACAGTCTCGCGAGGGACCACAGCCGGCAGCTCCGGGGACGCCCTTGGGAAGGCGCTGGCCTCGGTGAGGCTCAGGGCAGGGGGTGGGGGCCTGGGCCAGGGACCGCGAGGCCAGCCCCTGACGGCCTGTCTCTCTCGTCCTGTTGCAGATCTACTCCCCAGATCACTCAAGCAATAACTTCTCCTCCAGCCCCTCCTCCCCCGTGGGCTCCCCACAGGGTCTGGCAGGTCTGTGAGGGGTGCTGGAGCCGGCAGGTGGGTGGGGGAGGGAATGGGGAGTGCCACAGGGCCTGTGGCATCTCACGTCACAGAGCCAGGCAGCCAGACGGGACCCCCAACGGGCATGTGCTCCCATGAGCAATCCAAGAAGGTTCCTTGGAGGAGGTGGCCTCCATGCTACTCCTCCAAAGCCACAGCACGTGGCCAGGCAGTGTGAGGGGCTGGGTGATGGTGTCTGGGTTGGGTCACAGCACGGGCAGAGGCCAGAAGGTAGGGCCCGCAGTTCGTGGCGTGTGGACACGAGTGGGCACTCACCCGGCAGATCCTGGGCAGACCGGAGCCAGTGGGGCGAGGCCAGAGCAGCAGGGCCAGGGCTGCCTGGACTCCAGCCCCTATACCTATGCGCATTGTCATTTGCTTCCTGACAGATATTTATTAGGTGCCAGCGGTGTGCCCCATGCCCCATGCCTGGCTCTGGCGAAGGGGGCAGACCCTGTCCCTGCAAGGACGTGCTAGGCGGGCAAGGCGGGGAGAGCTGAGTTGCTGGAGGGCCTGGGCGGCTGAGTCTGCCCCTCTGCCCTGGACGCCTGGGGATTCTCACTGCATTGTGGCCTGTTTGGTCCCCGGGGCAGGTGGGCGGAGCCACCTTCTGGAACACATGCTGTGCGCTCCTGAGCCATCTTCCCCTTGTGGGGGGGGAGGGCGGATGTTTTGCAGGTGGGGAAACTGAGGCTCAGAGGTAGGGACCTGCCTGGCAGGGATGAGCACAGTCCGATGTCAGGCGCCCCCGTGTGGCCATCCCAGGCAGCACAGCTGTTCACGGGTCCCTTTCCAGGGATCCAGCGGGTCAGGCTGCACCAGTTCCTGCCTCGCGCGCCACCACTCACGCGCCTCCTGTGTCTTCCAGGGACGTCGCAGTGGCCCCGCGCAGGAGCCCCCGGTGCCTTATCCCCCAGCTATGACGGGGGTCTCCATGGCCTGGTGAGCGACCCTGCCCTCCCGCACGTGGCCCAGGGGTCTCATGACCCATGGAGTATGCACTAGGACAGATGCTCCCTGGGGAGAAACCTTTTAGTTAACTTCTCGGGAGCCCCTAAAGCCAGGCCGACAGGTTTCCTGGAAAGGGGAGGCGGGACCACCTGCTGCCTGTGTGCAGAGGGGACGCATGTGGGGGTCCCGGCGGCCCCTCACCACCCGTCTCCCGCAGCAGAACAAGATGGAAGACCACCTGGACGAAGCGATCCACGTGCTCCGCAGCCACGCCGTGGGCACGGCCGGTGACGTACACGGACTGCTGCCCGGCCACGGCGCGCTGGCCTCGGGCTTCGCCGGCCCCGTGCCCATTGGCGGGCGGCATGCTGGCCTGGTGAGCACTGGCGAGGCTGGTCGGGGCGGGGGCAGGCGGGGGGCCCAGTCCAGCCCTGACATGCTCCCTCCCCACGCCTGCAGGTCGGAGGCGGCCACTCGGAGGACAGCCTCGCGGGCAGCGCCAGCCTCCTGCACAACCACGCGGCACTGCCCAGCCAGCCCGGCGCCCTCCCCGACCTCTCTCGGCCGCCCGACTCCTACAGCGGTAAGCCCTCGGCACAGGACTGTCTGACCCCTTAGTTTCAGCTGGGGAAACTGAGGCACAGGGAGTCTGACTGGGATCTCCAGTGACACGACGTCACCCCGTCCTTCAACGTCACAGGGGTCCCACAAGGGCAAGGCCTGGGACAGGGAGATGGGCCCCTGCAGGACAGGGCACAGAGTGGGGGGAGTCCCACCCGCCTTGTTGGTGAAGAATCTAGGGGTGGGGCCGGGCGTGGTGGCTCACCCTGTAATCCTAGCTCTCTCCTAGCTCTCCAGGAGGCTGAGGCGGGCAGATTGTTTGAGCTCAGGAGTTCGAGACCAGCCTGAGCAAGAGCGAGAGACACTGTCTCTACTAAAAAAATAAAAAGAAATTATCTGGACAACTAAAAATATATAGAAAAAATTAGCCGTGCACAGTGGCACATGCCTGTGGTCCCAGCTACTCAGGAGGCTGAGGCGGGAGGATCGCGTGAGCCCAGGAGTTTGAGGTTGCTGTGAGCTAGGATGACGCCACGGCACTCACTCTAGCCCGGGCAACAGAGTGAGACTCTGTCTCAAAAACAAAAAAAAAGAATCTAGGGTTGGGACCCAGGGGCAGGTGCAGTCACTGTGGGGGCTCCTGGGACATGGTGCCCAGTCGGCTACTCTGGGAGGGACAAGCGGGGTCTGGCCTTGGCCTCCGAGCGGGTGATGCTGGTGGCTTCCGGGCCACTGCCCCTTGGTTCTCAAGTTGACAGCGGATTGAGATTATCCAACAGGCATACGCAGAGCATCCGTGGCGTGCCCGGCGCCATCCTCGCGCTGGGCAACAGGGAGTGAAGCAGAGCATGGCCCTCCCTTGGAGACAGTGAGCTGGGCGCCCAGGACAAGTGTAGGAAGCCGGCGGGGGCGTCAGGAGCTTTCGCTCAGTTTAAAGGTGGTCCAGAGGCAAGAAGATGGCCTGTGAGCAGAGCCTGGGCGAAGGCGGGAGGAGGCAGGAACCTGGGGGAAGGGCATCCGGGCAGGATGGGCCTGGAGTATTAGAGGAATAGCGAGGAGCCCCGTGTGGGCGGACCAGAGTGAGGAGGGGGAGAGAGGGAGGAGACGAGGCTGAGGAGGGGACAGGGCAGGTCATGCAGGCCTGGTGGGCCTCGGAGAGGACTTGGGCTTTGGCCTCGGGGGAGGTGGGAGCCGTGGAGGGCTGTGGGCAGAGGAGGGATGGGCCTGACTCAGGTGCTCACAGGCGCCCTCTGGTGGCTGCTGTGGGGAGGATGGGCTGTGTGGGGCGAGGGTGGGATCCGGGGTCCAGGGTGGAGGGGACTGGCTGGCCCAGGACAGATAAGGTCCTGCCCCGCTGGGGCCGTGGCGGGATGAGAAGTGGGAGGGTTCTGAGTGTTGTGAGGTGGAGCCACAGGGTCTGCACGTGGACAGGGCGTGCTCAGGGAGAGGAGGCGAGGACCGTGCTGGGATGCCCAGTAAGGAAGGGCTTGCCAACTGCCCGGCACCCCACGACTGATCGATGTGAAAGTTGGGTCATCATGGGCCCCATCCCAGCCCCAGGCCCCTCCACCCCCAAAACCCAGCCTGATTTTTCAAATCAACCCTTCCCTGAAGTTTTGAGCATGTGTGTTTCCCAAAACCACGGTGCTGTTGAATTCCCTGACTTTCTAGATTTTATTAGCCCCAGGGTAGTGTCTCGTCATGGGCAGTTCTGCCCTCACCCCCACAAGGACATTGGCCATGTTGGCGACATCCGTGGTTGTCACACTAGGGGGTGCTCTTGGCATGGGGTGGGTGGAGGCAGGGACGCTGCTCAGCACCTGCAGTACCCAGGACGCCCTATCCCGGAGAACCATCTGGCCCCAGTGTCCACAGTCCTAGGGGAGAGACCCCGACATTAGCGTTTTGTTGTGTTTTTTATAGAGATGGGGTCTCACTATGTTGCCCAGGCTAGTCTCGAACGCCTGGGCTCAAACAGTCTTCTTGTCTCGGCCTCCCAAAGTGCTGGGCTTACAGTCGTGAGCCACCAAGCCCAGCCTTGCTTGGTGTTATCTTTTGGTTATCAGAAATTCTTAAATTTTATATGGTTAAGTTTATTGGTTTGTTTCTTCTTTAGAAAGCAGCTCTTTTAGCCCCTGCTTCAGTGGCATGCAGACTGAAATGAGAATGCCAAGGAGATTGGCAGAGCACCTGGGCAAGGGTGGCATGAAAATTTGTGAAACCATCCATATTTTTAAATTAATGATTTAACCAATTTTTGCCCCCAAAAAGAAAACAACTCATTTAATACTTTAAGAAAAAGTTCTGGCTGGGCACGGTGGCTCACACGCGTAATCCCAGCACTTTGGGAGGCTGAGGCAGGAGGATCGCTTGAGGCCAGGAGTTCACGGCTGCAGTGAGCTCTGATGATGTCACTGCACCCCAGCCTGGGTGGCAGTGTGACCCTGTCTCACGAAAACAAAACACAAAAATAGAAAAAGAAAAGGCTGCCTGCCCCAGAGTTGCAACAGAATTTCTGTGTACTTCATTCTAAAGGTTGTGACATTTTGCTTTTCACCTTCCAGTCCTTAATTTGTCTGGAATTGGTGCTGTATATGGCGTGGGGTAGGGATCCCGTTCTGGCTGTGTTTGGGTTTTTTGTTTGTGTTTTTTTCTTTTTTGGCAAATGAAGACCTGGTTACCCCAGGAGAGCTTGTGCCCCTCGTGAGAGGGTCAAAGAGGGATTTGTCAGGTGGCCTCGGAGGCCGGCCACAACCCCTGACCCAGGCCCATTGCAGGGCTCGGGCGCACGGGCGCAGCAGCCAGCGCCGGCGAGATCAAGCGGGAGGAGAAGGAGGACGAGGAGAACACGTCGGTGGCCGACAACTCGGAGGAGGACAAGAAGGAGCCGAAGGCCCCCCGGACACGGACCAGGTGCCAGCTCCTCCTCGGCCCCGCCCGCCCCCCACCCCGGCAGGACGCACAGGCACACTTGCACACGCACATGCGCCCACACCGGGAGGCCGTGGCGGGCCCCGCGCCCGTCCCCCACCTCACTGTCTCCCTCTGGCCCCTCCCGGCCCCTCCCCCGTAGCCCGGACGAGGACGAGGACGACCTTCTCCCCCCAGAGCAGAAGGCCGAGCGGGAGAAGGAGCGCCGGGTGGCCAATAATGCCCGCGAGCGGCTGCGGGTGCGCGACATCAATGAGGCGTTTAAGGAGCTGGGGCGCATGTGCCAGCTGCACCTCAACAGTGAGAAGCCCCAGACCAAACTGCTCATCCTGCACCAGGCCGTGTCGGTCATCCTGAACTTGGAGCAGCAAGTGCGAGGTCAGTGGGGGCGCGGGCCACCAGCCGTCCCCGCAGTGCGCCACCCTCCCGCCGCTCCTGCCGTGCCGTCCCCTCGCCTGGCCGCCTCTGCATCCCCCTCTGGGGCAGAGGACTAGCCTCTCTCTGCGCCCCAGCCCTGCAGACCTGGGCCCTTTGGCTCAGAGCCGTGTCCCCAGACCCCAGTGGCCCCCACGCGCCCCAGCACTTCCTTCCCAGGAAGCCCAGAGCCTGGGGTGCGGAGCCAGCATCCCCGGAGCCCAGAGGCGCAAGCCGGCACCGACTGTTCTCCTTGAGCAGGTGCCACGCGGGGCCGCATGAGCCTATCCTGCTCTCTGACTCAGTTTCCCTGTCTGCGGGTGGGTGTTAACCACACCCATTTCCCAGGGCTGGGTGAGGATGAAGGATGCAGACGTCCCCACCCGCCCCCAAATGTGACTTGGCTTGGCAGCTGCTTCCTTTAACTCCTCCCCCGCCTGCGCCGTTAACCCTTTCTCTCCTGCAGCGCTGTCGCTTGGACCGGAGCCCCGGCCCACCCCACCCGCTGTCCCTCAGCTCTGAGGTTTCTGCACGGCGGTGTGCGTGTCCTGCCTGTGTCCCCGCCTCTCTCTCTGCCTCTAGTGCTGTCCCTCCTCCCCCTGCCACCCGTCCGTCCCTGCTGCTTCCCCGGCGGCCCTCCCTCACCTCGCACTTGCTGCCCGACTCCGGGGATGGCCGGGGCCATGCCCTCGGGGACCTTCCTCCCCCAAATCCCCCAGTGGGGACTTGAGGGAAGAAGAGAGACCCAGGGAACACGCCGGCCTCTAGTCCCCACTGTCAGTTTGGTCTGCGCGCTTGTCTTGGGCTGCAGAGGCCGCCGCCGCCGCCACCCGAGGGGCAGGGTGGGCAGGCAGGTGAGGCGAGGGCAGCTCTGTCCTCCCAGAGGAGCAGGACAGGCCATGGGCCATGGCCTCGCCCGTGTCTTATCTTGGCATCACCCAGAGCGCAGGGGGCGATGGCGGTTAGTGTATACGCTGAGCAGGAAACTTGTCCAGGGCGGAGTCACCTGTGCAGAGCCCACGGCTAGAAGGGCCCTGGCTGGGATTTGTAGGCACGGAAAAGGGTCTTAGCATCATGCCTGGCGCAGGCTGCCTGCTCAGCGCGTTGCAGCTGCCCCAGGATCGATCGCCGTGGCCGTGGCACCGCGTTCCTGGAGGCCTTAGAGCGCCGGTGCTCCCGGCCAGGCAGGTCTTGTGGTGAGGCAGCCAGAGGTCACTGTGAGGATCAGACGCTTTCCTGAGGCCCCTCAGAGCATGGGGCTCTCGCAGGGCGTGAGCAGGTCGCACCTGTGGGTGCAGACTCAGAGTCCCGGAATTCCCAGTCCTGGGCTTGGGGGGCCAGGCCTTCTCGGCCCCCCACGGCGCTCTGGCCAGGCTGAGCTCTTCACCAGCAGGCGCTGTTCTCCGTGGGGAAGGTCGTCTCCTGGGGAAGGAGGAACAGGGCTGGGGCGCTGGGCCTCCCTTGCTCCCCGGCCTGCGCTGGGCATGTGGTGTAAGCTCGGGGCAAGGGGACCAGCCCCTCCACGGATTTCCAGATGGGGAAACCGAGGCCCTCCCTCCCTCCACATAAACGTCCTGGGAGCAGTCAGGCGTTGGTCCGTCTTGGGTGTGAGTGTGCACACGGGCAGCCTCTCTGTCACACAAGAGCATAGCTGTGGTCTCCACACGATATAGGACACGTTCCCTGTGCACACGATGAGCACGTTTTCATGATTTGAGCACGAGCGGCACACGCACCAATACTGCCACCCACGCTGACGCCCACACCGACACCAACTGCATACGTGCACTGCCAGCCACACCGACACCAACTGCATACGTGCACTGCCAGCCACACCGACACCAACTGCATACGTGCACTGCCAGCCACACTGACACCAACTGCATACGTGCACTGCCAGCCACACCAGCACGAACCCAGCCTGCCAGATCCCCTCCTTACAGCCCATCCCCGCCCTCCCGCCCGCCCTGTCCCCTCACTAACTGAGGCCCCGTGCTGTGACCCAGCAGTACAGAGGAGGTGCTGTCCCTGGAGGAGAAAGACCTGAGGGACCGGGAGAGGCGCATGGCCAATAACGCGCGGGAGCGGGTGCGCGTGCGCGATATTAACGAGGCCTTCCGGGAGCTGGGGCGCATGTGCCAGCTGCACCTCAAGTCGGACAAAGCGCAGACCAAACTGCTCATCCTGCAGCAGGCCGTGCAGGTCATCCTGGGCCTGGAGCAGCAGGTGCGAGGTAGGCTCCCAGGCCAGGTCCCCAGGCGGCTGACCCCCGCCCCGCCGCGCGCTCTGCTGGGACACCTGTGCGCACGGGCTCTTGGTCTCTGTTCGCATCTCCGAGTGGCTGGATTCAGACCCCATGACGTCCCCCAGACACCCCTGGACACCTAGGTCTCTTTGCAACACCCCAAACCCTCCACGGCCTTCTCTGGGAAGGAGATTACATGAGAAACGGAGGGGCCACGTGTGCAGGGTCCTTGTCCCCACCCTCCCTGACCCTCCCTCCACGCTGCCACCTCCCATTCTTCTCCCGGGACCCTCCCCCACGGTGCTCTCCCCTCCCCCCAGAGCGTAACCTGAACCCCAAAGCTGCCTGCCTGAAGCGGCGAGAAGAGGAGAAGGTGTCCGGTGTGGTCGGAGACCCCCAGATGGTGCTTTCCGCTGCCCACCCCGGCCTGAGCGAGGCCCACAACCCCGCCGGGCACATGTGAAAGGTACGCCGTCGTGGGACAAGTGACCCAGCCTGGCCCTGCATCCTGGGCTCAGGTCTGACCCGGAAGAGTCAACGCCAGGCACTGGGTGTTCGGCCGCTCGGTGGGCCAGACCGGCCGCGCCTCACACACACCCATCGCCAGCGTTGAGCCAACACCTGACCCACCAAGGTTCCGAGTGACCAGGGCTGCGCAGGTGATACCGGCATGGGGGAGCTGCCCGGCTCCCCGGCCTCACCCCTGACTGTCCTCGACCTCCTGCCCTGAGTCTCGGCCGCCGTGGCGCCCGTGATGTGTTCCCTGGACCCCGAGCTGTCTCTGGGCCCCGTTGCCTGGGCAGAAAGGAGCATTTTTTTGGCGGGGGGAGGGGGAACAAAACCGAAAGCAAGCAACAAAATATACACTTTGTCAGAAAAGAAAGAAAATGCCTTAACTCTGAAACGAGAACCGAAACATATCACTTGCGGGAGACGCTGTGCAAATGCGGCTTGTTCTTCAGAAGCCGCCAGCAAATCGTGCCTAAGCCTATTTTTTTTTAAGGAAAATAAAAAGAACATTAGTTATGAGAATTTTTTTTTCCTTAATGTAGAAGAAAACTAGTAAGGATGGTCTTGGTCTATCTTTTTTGTTTTTTTTTAAAAAGCTTTTTTGGCATATGTTTTGTAAGCAACAAATTTTTTTGTATAAAAGTCTCGTGTCTCTTGCTATTTCTGCTGCTGTTTCTAGAACTGAATTTTGCATTTCATGATCAACCAGATTATTAAAAGTTGCATTAAAAAGACCCAGTGTAAACCTGAGGTCCCCGCACCCCTCCGCTCCGGAAGCCACTGCACACAGATGGCGCAGGGATGGGCAGGTGTGTCGTCGCGTTTTCTGTTCCTTGAGTGTTGGGGCTTTTCTTGGTGTTGCTCTGAGTGACTCGGATGGCCTTGCCCTGGTGGGGGGCCTCCTGGGGCTGCCCCGGCCGTCCTCTGCCCCACTCAGGGAGGGGACAGGCCTCCGCTGTTCCTGGCTTTGTGGGGAAGGGACTTCTGCAGTGAGGGGACGCTCCTCCCAAGTGAAGCTGTGCCCCCAGGCACCTGCCCCCTCCCCACTAGCTGCCTTCCCTGGGACCCTGCACACCTCTCTGAAATGGGGCATTTTTTTGGGACCAATAATCCCTGACACATGCTGGAACACCCCACCCTTCCTTCCACCCAGGGACCCAAGCCCGTTCTCTGGACTCTGGCAGGGGGACTGTGGCTTGGGGGCCAGCACAGAACACACCCCACCCTGGGGAGCACTCCGGGGCCACACCTGTCACCCTTCCATGCAGGGCTTGGGGCTGGGAATGGCTGAAACAGGGAGGAGGACTAGGGTACCTGGACCCCATAAAGGCCCCCAGTCCTGCCATCTGTGCTGTGTCCCCAGCACTCAAACCCCCTTTTGTGGTCTCATGTTGTGAGGAGAGCAAACTTGTCCCAGGCCCACCAAGGTGGTCGGTCACTATCACCCAGGTGTGGAGTCAGGTCTGCTGGGTGCCTTCATTCTCCTTCCCCCCACATAGAGGCCTTATGGACCTCAGGCTGGCTGTGTTCACCCACCAGCAGCTGGAACATCTGTCCCCAGGAGAGCTGGGGCTGCCTGACTTCCCCCTCCCCACCTGCGGCCCCACGGGAGGTTCAAGGGGAGCCCCAAGGCCAGCTCTAGGTAGAGCGATCCCACAGCCGGGGCCACTCTCTGACCTCTGGTGGCCTGTGGGGTCTGCCGAGGACGGGCTGGCACAGGGAGAGCTGTTGGGGCTGGGGGCTGATTCGCCTGCTGCGTCCACTTCCCCCTGGTCCACATGGGTTTCGTCTCTTAGGGAACCTGCCTCTGTTTCCCTCTTTGCTCTGATCCTGCCTGTACATCCAGAGAGGCAGTGGCCGAGAAGCCGCCACCTCCCCTCAAGGCCCCGTAGACTCTGGAACTGTGTATTATATACATAATTTAAGTTATATATATGTAATAAGATTAACCCAGCACTAGAAGGAAGAAAACGCATAGCAGGTGGGCGGGGGAAGAACCACAGTTGCTGGGGGAAATTGTGCTCTGAGTGCCTCAAGATAACTGGTTTTCAAAACAAAGTTTTGTGTTTTTTTTTAAGAAAAATAATTTTATACGTGTCAACACAGCTGGCTGGATTATTTAGGATTTTTAAACCATCCTCTCTGAAGTCAATTTGGAGACCTGTATATAACAGCAGTGTAGCAATAAATGTGACATTTTATAATGATACTCGGCTGTCCCCAGAGTCCTTCAGGTGTTCGGCACTTACGTGTGAACGGGAGGGGGGTGGAGGCGGCGGGGGGCGAGTCCGAGGTTCGACACCCCCGTCATGGGGCGCAGCCTGCCGGGGGGTCGGAGGTGTGTGCACCTGTGTTGTTTGCAGCAATTTCCTGCTTGGGGATTTCTGGGTCCACAGCTCCGCAGGGGAGGCCAGGAATCTGCACTTGGAACAAGGGCTCCGGGGGGTCTGGAAGCAGGATTGACTCCCGGGGAAAAGCCCCTCCCTGGGGTGCTGGACTTTGCGGGGCAGCCCTGAGCGTGGGCACGATCTCAGCCTTCCTTCCTCCCACCCTCAGGGCTCCACAGCTCTGCACGTCTGCTCTGGGCCGGTGGAACTGGCTTCTCACTGGCCTCCCTGCCTCCAGCCCTGCTGCTCGTGTCACTCCCCCTCTGAAACCGTCCATGGCTCCCTGCTCTTGAGGTGGCAACTCCAGGCTCCTGAGTGGAGCATTTACGACGTCCCCCCACAACCAGACCCCTGTGAATCATGGGCACAGCTTCCAGGGGAGAAGGGGATGTAGCACCTCTGGCCTCCACCCACTCCACGCTAGGATCACCCCCAACTGAGTCTTGACAACACAGATGTCCCCCAACATCACCAAGTGTACCCTGGGGACCGAAGGCCACCAGCAAGACCCAGCCGAGGAAACTCCATCCATATTGAGCCCATTTCTTCTGTGAATAAATTGCAAGGAAAATTAAAGAGGGGAAGTCTAATGGAAAGAGATTCAAGAGATTTATCAATCGATCACGGATTCTGGGCTTTCCCGGGGTTCTGTGTCAAAGCGTAAAGACAAATTATGACTTTGGACACAGTGGAAAATACAAGCATTAAGTACTTATGATGTCAAACAATTATTTTTAGAACTGCTTAGGTTCGGTAATGGAATTGTAGCTGTTTTCCTTTTATAAAAAAGACTCCTTTGGCCGTGTGCAGTGGCTACTTAGCAATGAAGCTGATGTTGGGGTTTGCTCTGCAGTAATCAGGAAACAGCAAGGTGGGGACGGGAGGAGAAGCTCAGCTCTGCACGGAGGGTCGAGGAAGCTGCCTTTGTCACCCCGTTCTGTTGTTTCTATGGTGAAAATAAATATATTTTGGAAACAACCCAAGTGTCCATCAACAGATGGATGGATAAACACAACGTGGTCCATCCACACAGTGGTACATCACTCAGCCATGAAAAGGAACGAGGCTCTGACACAGGCTACAGTGTGGATGGACCCTCAGGACATCGTTCTCAGCGAGAGACGCCAGACACAGCAGAGATGGAGAGAGATTTGTAATGATATCCCAGCAGCGCGGCGAGGAGAACCCAGGACGCCTCCCAAAGGAGCTTAAGTCCCAGCCCTTCCCTTCTGTGCGCCTCTGGGCAAGTCCCTTCGCCGTCGGATCGCAGCTTCCTTCCTTGTAAATAATGTCCTGGCACATACTAGGGGCACAAAGTCACCAGCCTAGAATTCCGGGCTGGATTGAGTTACGGACAGCCGTGCCGCCGGGGGCCACTCTGACCGCCAGACGCATAGACAACAAGTGGCGTTCCATAGATCACCTGACCGCGAGGGCCCGCCCACACCAATACGGCCCCACCGGAAGGGACTGTAATGAGTTTCCGAGGGTGCGCGCGCGGCGGCGGCCGGCGCCAGGCGTGCCGGGGTGGCGGGGTCTTCTTGTGCGCGTGCGCAATGAGACTGCGCCTGCGCTGTGTGGCCGGATAGACCCGACCGGGTCACCCTGAGGGTGCAGACGGCGCAGCGATGCTGACCAGGTTCCTGGGCCCGCGCTACCGGGAGCTGGCGAGGAAGTGGTGAGGACGCCGCCACCCCGGGCTCCCGCCTCGGGCCGGTGGGGATCCCCTGTTGCGCCCGGTGACAGAGGGAGAAACTGAGGCCCAGAGTGGTTGGCGGTGTGTCCCGGGGCGCGCGGCGGGTCGGAGGCCAAAGCCCAGCATCCCCGGCTCCGTGGTTGAGCCACTCGGAGCCTCAGTTTCCCTGTCTGTACCTGGGGATCCCAGCGGTGCCCACCTGGAGGTAGTCGCCCGGAAGGTGTACAGCTCTGTCGCCCGCGGACGCCCACCTGTGCCCGGCGCCCTCGGCTCTGGTGTTTGGGCCTGAAACTAAATCTCTAAGCCTCTGGCTTTTCTTTTATTATTTCTTAGTGATTTTTGCCAAGAAGCGTCAAACCTGCAGCTGCACCTACTCGCGGGCGCGGGACGGGTTGGGGGTGGCCTCCGCGGGCAGGGGCTGTCCGGTGTCCCCACGTGGCGTGCTAAGAAACAAGGGCTTGTGCCTGGCGGCGTGTCCCCGCGCTGGAACATGCTCCTCCACCCCGGACAGGGAGGCAGAAGTTGGGACTGGGGGTGGGTGGGGGTCTGGAGCTGGCAGGGACCTCCGGGTGGAGCGCGATGGGGGCATTTTACAGCTTGGGTGACTCCCCGGCCTGGGATGAGAACACAGCCGCCCGGGGCAGTCAGTACTGCCTCTCCCAGGTGCGGTGGGTCCACTCCCGTCTGTGCCTGGTAAGTGCAGTGACCCATCCCCATTCCTGCTTTCATTAGGTCAGCAAGCATTTATTGAGCACCCACTGTGTGCTCGACACGCAGCAATAAACAGAACCCTGTAGGCTGACACTGTAGTTGAAAGACAAAATAGACAATGAGGTCTGTGGGGTGTGGCTGGCCTAAATTAAAGTAGGGGACTGGAGTGCAGCCCTGTCCCACCAGACCGTGACTTTGGTAGACCAGGAAGCAGGTTTCAGTCCCCTTCCCAGGGGCACTGTGAGGTTGTGTCTCAGACTCAGGGCTCGGAGGGTCCCTGCTCACTAACGGGTACCCCACAGGTCACACCTTCTCTGGGCCCTGGTGTCTCAGGCTGAGAAAGGGGAGACGGGGTGGTCAGTGCGGTCATCATAAGCCCTTCCTCAGTGCCTGGTGGAGGTTAGGCTTGGCTGGGGCAGGTCAGTTTCTGAGCTCATTCTCATGGTTGTTGGTGGGATTTGGTTCCCCGGTGGCTGCTGGCTGGAGGCTGCTCTCCGTTCTCTGCCACAGGGTCCCCTCTGTAACACAGGTCACAGCGTGGCAGTGGCAGCTGGCTTCCCACAAAGCAAGTGAGAGGGCGCGATGGGGCACCCAGCATGGGAGTACAATCTTTTTATAGCCTGATCTCAGAAGTGACACGCCATCGCTTCTGCTGTGTTCTGCTCACTAGAAGCAAGTGCCTTGGTTCACACTCTACGGGGGTGTGAAGACCAGGGGGTGGGATTGCTGGGCTATCCTGGGCTTTCCCAGCGTGTGCCGTGGTGGGCAAGGGCGTGGACTCGGACCCTGATGCCTCGGTTCCCATCCCCACTCTGCCACCCTGACTGTGTGTCCTCAGGGAGTGACTGGCCCCATTCTGTTGTTTAAAACAGGGACTCTGATCATGGCGCCTCCCTGAGTCCTGCAGAGCCCAGAGCACTAGATAGGGTAGCTTGGGGCCCAGGGGCACCAGCTGTGGGGGCAGGAGAGGCCCCCCAGAGGGTGAGCCCCGAGCGGAGCCTGACTGCCCACTCCCTCTGGCAGGATGCCCACGGTGAGCCTGTGGGGCACCGTGGGTGCTGTGGGGCTGGTGTGGATGACCGACTGGCGGCTGATTCTGGACTGGGTGCCTTACATCAATGGCAAGTTTAAGAAGGACGATTAATCAAAGCGGCCGTCTGTGGACCCCTCTGGTAAGTCCCAGCAAGCACGTTAAAGGCCTGCCCGCCTCGTGGCTTCCAGATGATGCACGAGCCGGTTCCCTGAGCTTCCAGAGCCAGGGGTGGCAGGTCTTGGGGACTCACCGGGATTGTTCACCTGCTGGACAGCTCCCGGCACCCCAGCAGCACCTCAGTCTGCACCCCAGCCCTGGCGGGATGGATGCCCGTTCTGCAGATGGGGAAAGTTAAGGCTGTTTCACGGCCACTGTTGTCCCAGGGAGCTTGCCGCGGGCATTACTCGAGGCCTTGGACTCACCTGCGTGTTTCTCCACGGTGCGGAAGCCATGTCGGCCACTTGGCCTAGGTCAGAGCTCATTGCCCACCTGACGGCCCCAGGTGGGCACGACTCTCACACCCCCACATTGCGGATGGGAGCCTGAGGCCCCAGGCCATACAGCTCAATGTGGATGTGAGCCACCGAGTCTGGCTCTAGGCTCTGCCCTCGTCACCACTCGGAGCCTGGAGCCTGTGCCATTTCAGTGTCTGTGGTGAACTGGTGTCCCCAGGTCACTGGCACAGCCAGCTTCTAGTGGAAGGGATGTCTCCGCTTACCCTGCCTTGTTCCTCCCCCTCCAGGCATCTGGTGGTCTGGTGGTGCCAGCTCCTACCATCGTAGCTCCTGCTGCATCGGGAACAACCCACGCCCTCCAGATGGACCCCAAGGAAGTCCACAGTGCTACTTGAGATGTCTCATGTCTCATGTCTCATGTTTCAAAAACAGCTTGGATGTTTTAATGCATGTAGCATTAAACCTCAGTGTGAGACCTGCCGCCCACCCGGGTATTGATCATGCTGCTAACGCAGTTACTTTGGCTGCAGCCTCAGTGGCTCGGGTGATGCATGGGTCCCTTCAGCTCCAAAATGTTGCAAATATAGGCGAGTTGTCCAGTGGCCGGCAGAAATTGTTTGACTATTTAAAACGTTTAATGGATAACTGCTGCTCAACGTGTTGCTGCCTGAACAAGCTACCCCACAACTTAGTGGCTTAAAACAACAGACATTCATTATCTCACAGTTTCTGCGGGTCAGGGGTTTGAGAGTGGTTTATCTGGGTGGTTCTGGCTCAGGGTCTTTTGTGACGTTGCACTTGAAGCTTCAGCTGGGGGCCAAGCCGCCCTCGAGCTGGCGCCCTCACGTGGCTGGTGGGTGAAAGCCTCAGTTCCTCCCCGTGGGACCCCGACACTGAGCCGCTTGAGCATCCTCACAGCATGGCCACCAGCTTCCCCAGAGCAATTGATCCAAGGGAGAGCGAGCAGAAGGGCACGTGCTTTTATGAGCTAACCTCAGAAGTCTCGTGCGGTCACTTCCTCCACGTGCAGCTTGTTAGAAATAAGCCCTACACCCAGCCCACACTCAAAGGGAGGAGAATTTGGCTCTGAGTTTTGAAGGGAAGACTGGCTGTCAGAATTTGTAGACATTTTATGTCCCATCCCAGTACTAACCAGGCCTGACCCTTTTTTTTTCTTTTTCTTTTCTTTTCTTTTCTTTTCTTTTTTTTTTTTTTTTTGAGACAGAGTCTCACTGTGTTGCCCAGGCTAGAGTGCCGTGGTGTCATCCTAGCTCACAGCAACCTCAAACTCCTGGGCTCAGGCAATCCTCCTGCCTCAGCCTCCCGAGTAGCTGGGACTTATAGGTGCACCACCACGCCCGGCCCATCTTTTTTCCTATTTTTTGTAGAGATGAAGTCTTGCTCTTGCTCAAGCTGGTCTCGAACTCCTGACCTCAAACAATCCTCCCGCCTTGGCCTCCCAGAGTGTGTAGACATTTTAAACTGTAAGGGAGCCAGAGATCACCTCTAACCCACCTTGTAGCTCTTAATGAATGGGCTTTTCAGCTAGATCTAGAAACCAAATTAACAACAAACAGATTAATGAGGAAAGCATACAAATTTCAGTACTTTTACATGTACATGGGGATTTCACAGGAGAGTGACACCCGAAGAAGTGGCCAAAGCAACGTGTTTTTGTACTTTTTAAACAAAGAATGAAAAAGTGGAGAAGAAATGACAGGACAAAGAAAATCTGGCCAGAGGCAGTAAGTTTTCTGGGGCGGGGAGGGGTCCTTAGGAGCTACATGGGGAGATGTAACACCAGTGGGAGACGTGGTTATAGTTGGTTCAGGTCCAATCGCCTCCATGTGTCTGGTGACAAGGGCTGTTTTCTCACCCTGGTACAGACAGGGTCCCCCTCCCAGCGGAATCTTTGTGGGCTTGCTGCTTTCAAGAAGAGAGGTCATCTCACCCTTTCTGAAACTAAAATTTCTCCGATATTTTCAACTCAAAATAATCAATATAGGCTGAGGTGGGAGGATCACTTGAGCTCAGGAGTTCAAGACCAGCCTTGGCAAGAGCAAGACCCTGTCTCTACTAAAAATAGAAAATTAGCCAGGCAACTAAAAATAGGAAAAAATTAGCTGGGTATGGCGGTGTACACCTGTAGTCCCAGCTACTTGGGAGGCTGAGGCAGGAGGATCGTGTCAGCCCAAGAGTTAGAGGCTGCAGTGAGCTACGATAATGCCACCACTGCACTCCAGCCCGGGCAACAGATCAAAACTTAAAAAAAAAAAAAAATAGGTCAACTAGACATCTTTTGGGATGGCACCTGCTTCCCACCATCAACACCATCACAACGGGCACAGAAAGGTCTATGGGACCAAGTCAGTCCCCCTCCCCAGTGCACCTTCCATTCTCCCTGACTCTTGCCAATTTCTTGAAAATTCTTCTAGAAACATTCTAGGCATATATAAGCATATTGTGGAAACAACTATTGTATTAGTTTGCAAGGGCTACCATGACAGAATACCACAGATTTTTCGAGGCTTAAACAAGAGAACTTTACTTTCTTATAATTCTGGGGGCTGGAAAGTCCGAGACAGAAGTCCTGGCAGGGTGGCCTCCCAATGAGGCTCCCCTGGCCTGCAGCTGTGTGCGAACATGGTGGATGGGGGTGCGCCCTGTGCCTCTTGGGATAAGAACACTAATCCTGTCTGATCAGTGTCCCACCCTTGTGACCTCATTTAACCTTAGTTATTAATATTAATACTTCTTTAGGGGCCCCATCTCCAGATAGTCACAATGGGGGTTAGAGCTTCAACATACGAATTTGTGGGGGACACAGACATTCAATCCATAGTGGCCTTTTTTTTCCCCTTGAGACAGGGTCTTGCCCTATTGCCCAGGCTGGAGTGCAGTGGTGGTACACAGCTCACTGTAGCCTCTAGTTCCCGGGCTCAAGTGATCTTCCTGCCTTGGCCTCCCTAAGTGCAGAGATTACAGGTGTGAGCTACGGTGCCCAGCCACGGCCATATATTTTTTTTTTAACAGAAATAGTGGTATTTGCTACACACCATTGTATACCTGCTTTTTTCACTTAAGGCTTGTTTCCCGGAGGAATCCTTCCACTTAAGTAAACAGAGAGCTTATCCAGTTTTTAGGCAGCTGCCTAGTATTCTGAAGTGGGGTCCCACCAAAGTTTATCAGCCACTCTGTTACCAAAGGATGCTTATTTCCTGTTACTTACTATTAATTTCAGACCTATGTGAATGTATCAGTCAAATGAATACCTACCTGTAAGTGATCAATTGTGAGGCGAATGAATTACTCTTAGCATTTCTTAACACACATTCCTAACCCACATGGTGGCATCACCACCCATCCT
The DNA here is from genome assembly GCA_963575035.1 of Avahi laniger. Taxonomy (NCBI): domain Eukaryota; kingdom Metazoa; phylum Chordata; class Mammalia; order Primates; family Indriidae; genus Avahi; species Avahi laniger. Next base: position 32,097 of record CAUYSK010076404.1, read on the forward strand.
CCAGACCCTGTGCTGAGCCGAGGCCTACCGCCCCAAAAGGAAAACAGGCACATTTTTATGTGTTTTTGTAATGGTTAGTGGTCTTAACGCAAATAGAGCTGAGTTTTTGCTTCCTTGGAAGCCAGAAAAGTACAATTCTAATACATCCAGGTTGGGATAGAAGTAGCATATTTAAGCATCAAATATTGTGAGTTTTCATAGAACTATTCAATATTTAAAAACTTTTTCAATCACTTGAATGCTCTGGTGAAGAATTTAAGCATTAAAAAAACTACAGGGTTCAGTGACATACATATGTAATCCCAGGGTTACTGAGCTTCTCAGGAGACAGAGTCGTGTGGCCGGGGTCGGGTGGGAGGGCGAGACCCCACCCACCCCAGAGCAGGTGTCCTCGATGGGGGATGCTGGGAACGCAGGTGAAGTGGGAGGAGTGGGGGCATGAATGAGTCTCCTCGTGCCCACCATCCACCCAGACTTATCCGGAGTTTGTGTGGTCAGCACAATACCACTCAACAGTGTCTGCATTCTAGTCCCTGGCACCTGTGGACATGTCACCTACCATGGCAAAAAGGACTTTGCAAATGGCATTAAAGACCTTGAGATGGGAGATCATCCCGGATTACTTGGGTGGGCCCAGTGTCAACACAGGGGTCCTTAAAACCAGGAACCTTCTCCAGCCGGAGGCACAACAGACGGGCAGAGGGAAGATAAGTTCTGTCTTAAACACCTGCTCCGGGCCGAGCTGCCAGTGCCTTGGGGAGCGGTGCAACCGGCACGGGCTGAGCGCGGGCGGCCCCACTTTTGTGTCCCTGAATCCCTGTCTGGGTACAGAATGGATCGGGGGATGGGCGATTCCATAGGAAGGTCCTGGAATCCTCCTTGCGGGGGACGGTGGCTGGACCGAGGCGCAGACGGGGAGAGGGGCTCAGAGTCCTGACTCCGAGGGATCAAACTGTCGGGTGGGGGCCTGGGTGTGGATGGGGGGGGTGTCACAGGAGTCCCCAGAGACGGGGAGACCCGGAAGTCGGTGGAAGGCGTGGTCGGGGCACTGGACCCCGGTCCTCCAGACCGGAGCCGAGAGGGGACAGCTTCCGCTAGTGTTTTCCCGCGCGCGGCCGGCAGGAGGCGGCGCCGCAGCAGCACCCGAGCTGGGCTGCTCGCGTGGCGGCCACTAGGCCTCCGGGTGCAGCTCCGCGCGGATAGGCCCAGTGCGCAGGCGCGCCCCGTCGCAGGCCCCGCCCCTGACCATGCGCTGATTGGCAGTAGTCGCTGCGGGGCGGGGCCTGCAGTTGCGGGGCGGGGCCTGGCGCCGCGGCTGCGCAGCACGGGGCCCCGCGCGGGCGGGTGGGCGGAGCGGGCCCCCCGAGCGGGGGCTGGCGAGCGCGGGGAGGGGGCCGAGAGGGCGGCAGAGCCGGCGCGCGCCCGGCTGGGGGCGGAGGGTGGGGGCCCGCGGGCCGGCACAGCCGCGGCGAGTGGCGGCGGCGGCGGAGGCAGCGGCGGCGGCGGCGAGCGGGGGTCCGGGCGGCGGCGGCGGGCCCCGAGGCGGGCCGAGGAGCCGGGCGCGATGGACCGGAAGAGGTGGGAGTGCCCGGCGCTCCCGCAGGGCTGGGAGAGGGAAGAAGTGCCCAGAAGGTCGGGGCTGTCGGCCGGCCACAGGGATGTCTTTTACTATAGGTGAATGAGCGCGCCGGCCGCGCAGGGCCCAGCGGGCGCCTCCCAGCGGCCTCCGCGCGGCCGGCGCCCTGCCCGGCCGCCCCGCGCCTGCGCCGCGTGCGTCGTGCGTGCGTGCGTGCGTGCCCGCCTGCGGCCCAGTGCGCGTGCGTCGCCCGCGCGGCCTCATGGCGCCTGTGCCGGCCCGGGGCGCGCGGGCGGTGTCTGCCTTTGTTCGCGGGCGCGGGGCGAGGGGTGCCCGGCCGCTGCCCGACGCTGCTGGGAGGCGGGGGTGGGGGCGGGCTCGCCCTTCGGTGCGCGCGGGGCCCGAGGGTGGCGGCCAGCAGGGGAGCGGGGTGCAGGGCTCGCTTGGGGCGACTGGGAGGGCGTCTTGGACACGCAGGTCCCCGGGCCCGCCCAGTGCTGGGAATGGGCCCCCTAGGGTGGCCAGACCCCACTTTTCCTCTCTCGGACACGTTCCAAGGCCACTGCCACTGGCAGGTCGTGGTGGAGATCTAGACACGCGACTCTGAGCCCAGGAAACTGTAGCCTCTGCGTCGCTGTCGCTGGTGGTCGGAGGCTTTCAGAGCCCTCTCCCCTAAATTGCAAGGAGGTACCTCTCTTGGCTTGGGAAAGGTGGCGGGGCAGCCTTTCCGTGGAACAAAGAGTGAGTCGCTGGCGTGCAGCCCAGCCCCAGACAGTCGGCCACCTGCTGTTTGTCTTCCTCCTTTTTTTTCTCCCCCTCCCTGGCTTGCGAAAGAAAAGACATTTGAATCTGAGCCAGCTTTGATTGCGCCGGCCCCTGTGCTTCGGTGTCCCGCGGTGCCCTCAGGTCCCCCTCCAAAGGAAAGCCGGACGTCTGCTGCGTGCTCCAGCCTGGGTGTTGCTGGTCCCCGTCCTTCCCCCAGCCCTGTGAAAGCCAGTAGTTTTCATGAGCCAAGAACCGGCAGGACCACCACTGCATCCACTGAGCATTTCAGTAGCCTGTGGTTCTCCACTGACCCCATTTAGGGAGATTAAGTGAGCCGGGAAGGGACAGCTTGTGTAGATGCGTGCAGGTCTCATCTTCTAGGACAAGCTCAGGTTTTGATTTCCAAAAAGTGTGAGGGCTGCGAAGTGGAGGAGAGACTTGGTGCCTCAATGAATGCTGTAATTAGCTGAAACCGTGTAATTTCAGGACCTGAAATAGTGGGACTGCAAGCAGTGTCACTTAGGAATAAATCCATACACGTACATTCCCCTTTGCTGCCCAACGGCCTCCCAGCATACACACACGCACACACACACACTAATTCCTCCTAAGAACCTTATGTCTCTGTCCTCAGGCTAGGATCTGCCAGCCTGCTAACTCCAAGAACACTTGTCATGCTAACTCCAGTCACACCTGCATGCTTCATCCTTCCAAAAGCGGCTGGCTGGTCTGTGTCTGCCTCTCTAGTCCTTTGTTTTTTTTTTTTTTTTTTTTTTTTGAGACAGAATCTCACTCTGTTGCCCTGGCTAGAGTGAGTGCCGTGGCGTCATCCTAGCTCACAGCAACCTCAAACTCCTAGGCTCAAGCGATCCTTCTGCCTCAGCCTCCCGAGTAGCTGGGACTACAGGCATGCGCCACCATGCCCGGCTAATTTTTTCTATATGTTTTTAGTTGTCCGATTAATTTCTTTCTAATTTTAGTAGAGACGGGATCTCGCTCTTGCTCAGGCTGGTTTTGAACTCCTGAGCTCAAACAATCCGCCTGCCTCGGCCTCCCAGAGAGCTAGGATTACAGACGTGAGCCACCGCGCCCGGCCATAGTCCTTTGTTAATATAACAAATGCCAGTGTGTCAGGCACTGCCTGGATGGATCCTGGCCTTTCATCTGGGAGTGAGATTGGGCCCCCTCCCCTCATGGGTGACAGCCAGGGCACCAGCCATCTGACAACCATGGTTGCAGGTGGTGACATGCCAAGGTCTGTGAGAGCAGGTAACAGTGCCTGGCTGAGACTAGGGAGGCCTTCTCTAAGGAGGTGATATGGAGCGGAGCTGGGAGCTGCCTGTGCGGAGGCCCCCGGAAGGCTCAGAGCTGGCTGTGGCTCAGGATCCGAACCAAGGCCAGTTTGTCGAGAGAGTCCTGAGACTGTCATCACCCTGCCTCTCTCTTGTCCCTGTCTGTCTGGGAGCTTCTCGGGGCCTCAGCCATAGGGGATCCGACTCTGAGCCTCCCAACCTGATCATAGGGGTCTGGCAGTGGAGAAGAGCAGGGAAAACCTCTAAAAAGGCTGGAGAAATTTCAGGTTTCCTACCAGTGAGGGGTGAAGCCAGACTCAGCCCAGAGCGGCCCACTGCAGACCTGGGGTGTTCCTTGCCCGAGGCTTTGATCGTGGGTTCCTTGTTCCCTGTCGCACTCTCGGGTAGGCCTGAGAGCGCTCAGGTCACAGGGCCCATTTTGTTGTATACGTTCGGTTGTATTGAGTCTGATCGTTTTTCATTCAATAAAATATCAGGGACATCTTTCTGTGTCAATACAGATCTACATAACCTTTTCTAAAAATCAGGATACGATTCACATTCCATAAAAGTTACCCTTTTAAAGTAATACAATTCAGTGGGGTTTTTTGTTGTTTTGAGACAGGGTCTCACTTTGTTGCCCTGGGTAGAGTGCAGTGGCGTTGTCAGAGCTCACTGCAGCCTCCAACTCCAGGGCTCAAGTGATCCTCCTGCCGCAGCCTCCCAAGTAGCTGGGACCACAGGCGCATGCCACTACACCTGGCTAATTTTTCTATTTCTTATAGAGACAGGATCTTGATATGTTGCCCAGGCTGGTCTCGAACTCCTGACCTCAAGTGCCAGGATTACAGGTGTGAGCCACCGCACTTGGCCTCTCTTTTCAGTGGTTTTAATACATTCACAAAGCTATGTAACCATCACCACTAATTCCAGAACATTCTTGTCATCCCAAAAAGAAGGCTGTCACCATTAGCAGTTGCACCCCATTTCACTCTCCCCCATCCCCTGCTAACCACTCATCCATTCTCTGTCTTGTATTTATTTTTTTGAGACAGCTTTATTGAGATGTGGTTCACATACCATACAGTTCACTCAGAGCGTGCACATCAGTGGGGTTTTATTAGCATGTTCATAGATACGCGCAGCTATGATCAGATTCAAGTTGAGAGTTTCCTCATCCCAGGAAAAAAACGCTGCTTTATGTTCCCATTGCCCCATCCCTGAGCAACCACCAGTGTGCGTTCCATGCCTCTGTGTGTCTCTGTTGGGGTGGGGGGGGTCCCTTCTTCTTTGTGGCTGTATTTGAAGGCTGAGTCACGGCCTTGGGCTTGTTTTCACTGCCCTGGGTGAGTGGGCTCAGATTTAACATCAGCCAGCCTGGAGCGTAATTAGGAAAGTAACTCTTCCAGAAGTGTCCTGGGTGGCTTCAGGGCCCCAGGCAGTTGTCCTCTGGTGCCCTCCATGGGTGCGGTGTCCTAGTGGATGTGTCCGTGCCCTTGTGTAACACCGAATTTGCCCAGCAGAGAGGGAAGTTTAACTTCCTGCGGCCTGTGTACTAACCTAGTGTGTAGGTCCCAGGTCGGGGAGATTGAACGAAGCATGTGACCAAACATTTCTGTGCAGACATCGCAGGATTGGGTTTCCTTCTGGCTGTGACAGATCCCAAGTTCTCTTTATTGTCCCGTGTCTGCCATGGGCCAGGACATCTGTGGCAGGCGCAGGAACAGCTCGTCCTAGAGGTTTCCGGGGAAAACCAACAAAATAGAGCCACTCAGCAGTCTCTCAGACTGAGCAGTCACTAATAAGAGGGACTGTTCCCTGAGTCTGTAGAGGTAATGTGCTTAAGGTACCTGGCCTAGTAAGCACCACACAGGTGCTATTGTTTTTAGATAACTTTATTGAGATATGATTCATAGAGCATGCAATTTACCCATTTAAGGTGTGCAATTCGGTGGTTTTTAGGATATTCGCAGAGTTGTGCAATCATCAGCACTATCTAATGTCAAAACATTTTCATCACCCCCAAAAGACACCCTGTCCCTGTGAGCAGTCACTCCCCAGCCCCTGGCACCCACGAATCCACGGCTTGTCTCTGTGGATCTGCCTGTTCTGGATATTTCATATAAATGGAGTCACACGCTGTGTGTCCTGTGTCTGGCATCCCTCACGGAGCACGACGTCCTCAAGGTCCATCTACACTGTGGCCCGTGTCAGAGCCTCGTCCCTTTTCGTGGCTGAATAATTTTCCACATGTGGGTGGACCGTGTTATGCGTGTCTGGGCATTTGGGCTGTTTCCGCCTTTCAGCTGTTGCGACAGTGCTGCTGGGAGCATTCCGGTAGAAGTTACTGTGTGTGAAGTTACCGTGTGGACGCATGTTTTTGTTTCTCTCGGGTAGATACCCAGGAGTGCAATGGCTGGGTCGTAGGGAACCTTTCACTGTTGGAGGAGCTGCCAGACCGTTTTTCAAAACTGCTGTTCCCTTTCACAGCCCACCTACCGTGGTGACAATGTGCGGGTCGGGCGTGGTCATGTTGCGGTATGACACTCAGCACACAGGGCAGCCCTACAGATTGGTGTCCGTGTTTCCCAGAGAGCGCTGAGGGCAGAGCTTTGCATCCTGCCTTCACCCAGATCCCTTTCCCTGCTCGAGCCGGGGCACCCCCCCCCAGCAGCTTTTCAGGGTCCTGGCCCCAAATCTTTGCACCAGACCCCTTTACACCTTCCCTGACGCGAGGAGGCTGCCTTCAGGGCTGTCCCTCCCATACCTGCACCCCTTGGGGTCTTCTCTCAAGAGCACAAGCTAATTCTGTTTTTGGAATGTTCTGGACACGTGAGCCAGCCTCCCCGGCCGGGACCCACAATCCTGTAGGTAAAGGCGTGAGTCCCACGCTGGCTGCCCAGGCTGGGGTCCAGGTCCAGGTGGGGGATCCATGGCTGGGGTCCAGGGCTGCAGTCCATGGCCGGGTTGGGGTTGGGGTCCAGGGTCGGGTGAGGGATTCGGGGCCGGGTTGGGGGCCCAGGGGTAGGGGCTGGGGTCAGGGCGGGGGTTCAGGGCTGCGGTACAGATCCAGGCTGGCGGTCCGGGGTCAGGTGGGGGGTCCAGTTCCGGGAGCCGGGGCTGGGGGCCGGGTGGGTGGCGGTCCTGGTCCGTCCGGCCCACCGCCGCTTTGCCGCCGCAGCCCAAGCGGGAAGAAGTTCCGCAGCAAGCCGCAGCTGGCGCGCTACCTGGGCGGCTCCATGGACCTGAGTACCTTCGACTTCCGCACGGGCAAGATGCTCATGAGCAAGATGAATAAGAGCCGCCAGCGCGTGCGCTATGACTCCTCCAACCAGGTCAAGGTGAGCCGCGTCCCGCTCGCGCTGTGTGACGTCATGACGCCCACGGTGACGTGGTGACGCCAGCGGGGTGGAAGGCAGAGGTCCGGCATGGCGCGGACATGGGCCCTGGAGCCGGCGGGGCTGTGGGAGCGCGGGGGCCGTGGGGTCGCAGGGGGCCCGGCCTCGGCCTGGGCCTGCAGCGCCTGGTCCCCGCAGGGCAAGCCCGACCTGAACACGGCGCTGCCCGTGCGGCAGACGGCGTCCATCTTCAAGCAGCCGGTGACCAAGATCACCAACCACCCCAGCAACAAGGTGAAGAGCGACCCGCAGAAGGCGGTGGACCAGCCGCGGCAGGTGAGCGCGGACATGTGGGTCCCCTGCCCGCCACGTGGGCCGTGTTGTCAGTGTCACCAGCCCTGCGGGTGGGGGCTTGGAAAGTGGCCACGGGTTCGTCCCTCGGTGTGGCCAGGATGTCCGGTGCTGCATGGGTGCTCGGGTCCCCACAGCGTCCTAGTGTTTGCTGTGACCTGCACGTGTCCTCCCGCATACTTTAAGTGTCTCTAGATTGATCGTAATATCCAACGCAATGTAAATAATCGTGATACCATTTTGGCTTTTTGCATCATTTTCTATTCATGTATTGTTATTTGGGTTTTTTCCCCCCAAATATTTCACATCTGTGGTTGGTTGAATCTCTGAACGTGGAACCGGCAGGAGGGCCAACTGTATATATGTGGTTTTATAACCTGCTTTTGAAAAAACCGAGCACCATTTGTGTTTTCCGCAGTCGTTTACACACGTTGGGGACACGGGTGGGGTGGGCCCCGAGTGGGAGGTGGGAGGGGATGGGGGTGGCTCAGCCAGGGCCGGCACCCTGGAGGCTCCCGGCTGTGTGTTTGCAGCTCTTCTGGGAGAAGAAACTGAGTGGCCTGAACGCCTTCGACATCGCCGAGGAGCTGGTCAAGACGATGGACCTCCCCAAGGGCCTGCAAGGTGACCGGGGTGGGGGGGGCGTGTTGAAGCTGTGTGCCCCAAGGGCAGGGCCACCGGGGAGGCTCTCAGGCCAGGCCCTTCTTGCTTGACCTGGGAGACCCTGTGGGTATTGGACTTTGGGGCTTCCGGGTGCAGCCCAGCATTGGGGGGGTGGTTTGACCTGCAGGATGCAGGGTTCTACCTTGGGGATCCTAAAAAGATGAACAAGGATGTTCAGTTTTGCTCCCACACTCTGGAACACGCGCACGGTGCACACACAGTGCAGAGCTTGTGGCTTGTTAAGTAAGGACACAGGCCGGGGGCAAGTCGGGACGCTAAACCTGAGGCTGAAGGGAGAGGGAGAAGCCCTGTTCTTGGGGCATGTCCCGAGGCCTGGCCCAGCCTCCGGGGGGGCGGGCAGCCAGCGGGGGCCTCTTTCTGGGTCACAGCTGCCCGTGGTGACCCTGCCGCCTGGGGCTGTCTCTCCTGCTGCCCTGGTAGGGGTGGGGCCCGGCTGCACAGACGAGACCCTGCTGTCGGCCATCGCCAGTGCCCTGCACACCAGCACCATGCCCATCACTGGGCAGCTCTCAGCCGCCGTGGAGAAGAACCCTGGCGTGTGGCTCAACACGACACAGCCCCTGTGCAAGGCCTTCATGGTGACCGACGAGGACATCAGGTAGGTAGCCAGCCTGGCCATCTCCTCCACTCCCCGTCCCTCTCCCCTGTCTCTCGGGATCATGGTAGAGCGTCCCTGGGTGTCTCTGAGCACTGGCTACAAGGGAACCTCCTGTTAAAGCGGCAGCTTGAACTTGTTCACCCAAGTTTTAGGTTCAGGACAGGCCAGTCAGGCGCCCCTTGAAGGATGTTCTTGAAAAGGAAACGTGGTGCTTTCTGTCTGTGTTGACTGGTGTGCGGGGGTGGGTCGCCCAGGCCTCCTGTCCTCAGGGGCATGTGATTCTGGAGGTTCTTGCATGGGGGTGGGGGGGCTTTCCCGGCAGAAGTGGCAGCGTGTGTGGCACTCAGAGTGGCAGGGCCTGTGGCCGCTGCGGCAGTGGGAAACAGTGGGGCTGGCGAGAGGTGAGGCTGGGTGCCAGGTCCCCAGGGGCTCTGGATGCTGGGGCTCAGGGTTTAGGCCGCAGCTGTGGGCAAAGGGCCCTTGGGAGGGGTTTCAGGGCAGAACCAGGGTCCAGTGCACAGGGTGATGCCACGGCCAGGGGGGACACATGTGCTGGGACCGTCCGCAAAGGCCTCCTGGTGCAGAGGGGTCACCTCACACTGTTGTGCACAAGCAAGAAGCATCTAGAAGTGCCAGGAGAAAACACGTCTCTTAGCTCTATTTGCGAGTGCACGTCTTAGGTCAAAGAAGGGAAGGGACCTCTGTAGGGGTCCGGAACAGAGGGGACCTCACACTCTGAGCTGTCACTCACTCCTGGGTGGGTAGAGAGGGAGCTCAGGCTGCGTGGGCTTCCTGCTCAGCAGCCAGGGGTCTGAAAGCCACGTGGCAGGACAGCAGAGACCCTGCGCCCCGTGCAGGGTGAGATGGCACGCAGACACCAGCACCCCTGGCAGATGGGACACGGGGCTCCTGCGAGCTCCGTGCTGGTGGCCACGCCGGGTGCTGACGGGCAGGGGCAGTCCCCCGACCGTGGTGTTAGAATCAGTGTGTACTCTGCACAAGGTCTAAGAACACCCTACAGTGAGGAAAGGTGGACAGATAGAAGGGAAAACAGAAGAAAAGCGTAAAACTGTCAGAAACACTAGACATGTTTAAAAGCTCTGTGGATCGTCTAGAAGTAGAAAAAGCCGTTGAAGTGAAGAACTCAGCTGTGGGTTAAGCAGCAGATTTGGTCCTAGAGACAGGGGAGTGAGTCAGCCGGGATGTGTCTCTGGGGACGGGAGGGGCAGGACCGGCACAGGGTCCACAGGAGCAGCGTGAAAGGCACAGGAGCCGGGAGAGGGTCTTGGAGCAGCCAGAGAGGGACGCCGGCTGCCTTTGTGGAGCTGGCGCAGCGCCGGGAGTGATCGGTGGGCGGAGTTGTGTTCCCAGAATTCGCTGAGCTCGCTGTCCGGGAGTCAGGAGTGACCCTCTGGTCGGAGAGCTGGATTGAACACACAGGTGTCCTTTTTCTTTTCCAAACCCCCTAAGCCAGGGGTGGGTGCCCTGCAGCCTCTGGGCCACATGTGACCTTCCGGATCCCTGGGTGCAGCCTTTTGACTGAATCTGAGTTTTGCAGAACAAACCCTTGTAATAAGTGATAGTAAAAGAAAGCGCACACCAGTGCCGCAGGATGGAGGCAGAGGCCGGAGGGAACAGGTGACTCAGGCCCAGAGGGTGACGCGTAGCCGGCAGGTTGTAACTGGTTTTGAAGAAGCTCTCCTGAGTGCCTGCAGGGTTGGCGACAGAGGCCAGGGGCTCACGCGTCTGAGCCCGGGGAGACCGGGCCAGGCAGAGGTGGCCAGTGCCAGGGTCTGGGGAGTCCCTCGGCCCTGCAGGGCGGAAGGTGTGCGACCTGGAACATTGACTGAGAGGGGCAGGAGGCAGGCAGGGGCTGTCCTGGGGGTGCTCCGGGGCCTCTCCTTCCCCAGCGAGCCCGCCTGTGTCCCCAGGAAGCAGGAGGAGCTGGTGCAGCAGGTGCGGAAGCGGCTGGAGGAGGCCCTGATGGCCGACATGCTGGCACACGTGGAGGAACTGGCCCGCGATGGCGAGGCGCCGCTGGACAAGGCCTGCGGGGACGAGGAGGAGGAAGAGGAGGAGGAGGAGGAGGAGGAGCCCGACCAGGACCAGGAGATGGAGCATGTCTAGGGCAGGTGCCACCCGGGCCCACGGTGGGGGAGGGAGCTCGGGGCCAAGCCTGTGGCTGGAACAGGTCCCAGGCGGCAGCGCGCAGGTGGGGGCTGGGGCCACAGCGTTGGGGTCACCGGAGATGGAGCCCCTTTGCCTGGGGGGGCCCTGAGCTGAGGGGCCATCTCCCCACAACCCTGAGGGCTGTGCTGGGTGGTGTCTCCCTGGGAGAGTCCGGCACCCCATCCCGATCGGTCTCTAGTGGTGTCCCTCCCTGTCGTCTTCTAGGTGCCCCCCCGAGAGCCCCACGCTGCGGGGACACAAGCCGAGAGCCGCCTGCAGACTTGGCCCTTGGCTGTGCTTGGGACCAGGCTCAGGAGCCAGGCCTGGCTGGGGAGGAAGGCTGCCCCTGCCCGCTCCATCCTCCCTGTCCTGGGCCTTGGGCACGGCTGGGGACAGCTCCCCACACAACGGACCCTCCACGCCTGCCCTGGGAAGGGCCTGCGTTCCGGAAGTGCCGGTCGCTCCTGGGCCCTGCCTGGCAGGAGGCCCCTCCTGGGTCATCGCAGCCTCGTGGTGCCAGGGCCCAGACCAGCCCGGTCCCTGTGGCTGCCGCCCCAGCCCCTGGAGACAGAAGAGCCACCTGCAGGTGCCCGCCTGGGCCACACCCAGGGACTGGGACCACCTGTGAGGATTCTTCGGTTGCCACATCTCTACGAGGCTGGAGAAATACTTCTGGAACCAGTCGCCTCCCCATGCAGCGCGTGGGACGACGCTCTGAACCTCTGCCCTCCCTCTGCACGGCCACCCAGCGGGGCAGAGCCACCACAGGGCACGCCCAGGAGGTCCTGTCCCTTCAATAAACCCATGATACACACGAGGGTGGACGTTCCCAGCTGTGTGAGCTTTCGTACGGGCTGCACTTGGACGTGAACTCCGGCCTTGGCTTCTGAAAACCAGACTGTCTCCCGCTGCCGTGCCCCGGTCTGAGGTTCAGACCCTGACGGGAGCCCCCTGGCGCCTGAAACCGCCTTAAAGAGGGCTCAGGCACCGACGTGCCCAGCCAGGGCTCCAGGCAGCTCTGCTGTTGCCAACTCCCGTGCCTCAGTTTCCCCATCTGTAGAGTGGGGACAGGTGCCTGGCTTTCGGGGCAGAGCGGGTGCTCTCAGTAAATGGTACAGGGCAGAGCCTTTGGCACCAAGGTCATCCTAATGACGTGTCACTCAGACACCCCTGCCCCCAACCTGGGGGCTGCTTCCTCAACCACCGACCCTGCTCTGCGGGGACTCTGCGCCAGCGGCACGTCATCTCTGGGCCTCATCCCTCCTCCTGTGTCTGCTCTGCCCCGCGTGGACAGGCGGGGGGTGGGCATCGTGGGCCGAGCCCTGGCTGGATGCTGGGTGGGTTGGCGCTGACCTCTGATGAGGTCACTGGGGGCCCAGGCATCCCCTGGCCCTCCGTGGATGCTGACCCGGTTGGTGCTGACGGCTTTCCTTTCCTTCTGTGTCAAATCAAAGCACAATTCTCAGAGGACGGCGGCCGCCGAAGCTGTGGGTGGGCGCGGCCCTGCGTGGGCTCCGTGTCCTCCATGTCCTGGGCCTAGGAGGGCTCAGCCTCCTGCCTGCCGAGGCAGCTAAGGGCAGCTCCGGTCGGGGACACTGTCAGTTCCCCATGGGGACAATGGCTTGGTGTCCCCAGCTGTGACCCTTTGCCTGGCCCAGGGTCCCCAGATGCTGTCCATAGAATGGCCTCGGTCTGTGCCCTGCCCGGCGGAGGGTCCTGGGGGAGGAGGGACAGGGGCAGCGGGTGTCCTGTATCCATGGCAGAATAAAGCCACTCAGGTGGAACGTGTCGGAGCCCTGGTTAATCCTGAGGACCCAGAGCTCTGACATGGCGGGAGCGCTGAGTGGCCCCCAGCGCGAGTTCTCCAGACTTCAGCCTGTGCTGGTTTTGTCAGCGGTGATGGGGGTGGGTGCACCTCATTTTGGGAAGGACCCAGGGCAGCACCCAGGCCCAGGTCGTAGGTTATGATCCTGCTGCCCAGAGGGAGGACAGGTGATCTCTCAGGTCAGAGCCCCCCACCTGTTACCTCAAGGGAAATGAGGCAGGAAGGGCCTTCCAGGGAGAACAAGGTTAGCCCTAGGACCTTGGGGCTCCCGCTCAGCAGCTGTCCCTGCCCTGGTCCCTGTCCGGGCCACCTCCAGAGGGTTGTCCTACCCTGGGGGCACCCAGGACTCTGGCTGCCTGTCTCCACAGCAGTGTCAGAGCCTTAAAGGTCTCCTCACCCCTCATGTGTTGGGGTCCGTGCGCCTGGCCTTCTGCCACTGAGAGACCCCAGTCACTTGGACTGCAGGACGTGTTAGTGGCCCTGAGACAGGGTGGGGCCTGGCCTGAGGATGAAGTGACCCCCACCCTGCTGCAGGGCTGTCTGTAGCCAAGGCCCATCCAGACCCAAGGCTGTGGCTACCTGTCCAGGTTTAAGGGTCCCTCCTAAATTCTTTCCTCCCTCCCTGAAACCTCGGGACCCCAGCAGCCTGGGAGATACAGTCCAGTGGCAGAGGCCACATGGCAGGAGGTGGGCTGGGGTGGGTGGGGGCTCCCAGGTGGTCGGGCTCCTGTCAGGCTCCCTGCCCCCCACAGAGCCCAGGAGCACATGGCCCCACACCCCACCTGCTGTCCCATCCCGCCCCAGGAGCGGTGGGAGTGGGGAACTCGAGAACCCTGCTCCTTGGCCCTTGGCGTGGGGACCCCCTGACTGACCGCCCCCCATGTCTCAGCCCTGTGACCTTGCACTTTCCAGCACCAAAAAGGGCTTCCTGTGTTGTCATCTCCCTGTAGACCAGGAGCCCACTCCAGCCATGGCACCCCTCCCCCCAGCTGGGTCCCTGCCCAATGCCAGCAGCTCAGGGATATCCGAGGCACACGCCCTGAGACGCCCAGCACCCCAGCCCCAGGTGGGCAGGAGCAGCCTTCTTTTATTTATTTATGTATTTTGGAGACAGGGTCTCACTCTACTGCCCCAGCTGGAGTGCAGTGGCGTCATCACAGCTCACTGCAGCCTCCAACTCCTGGGCTCAAGGGATCCTCCTGCCTCAGCCTCCCCAGTAGCTGGGACTACAGGTGCCACCACCATGCCTGGCTAATTTTTCTACTTTTAGTAGAGACACGGTCTCGCTCTTGCTCAGGCTGGTCTTAAACTCCTGGTCTTAAGTGATCCTCCTGCCTTGGCCTCCCAGAGTGCTGGGGTTACAGGTGTGAGCCAGTGTGCCAGGCCTTAAAGTGTATTTTTGTATTACAGAGGGTTTCAAACATATACTAGCCACACATAACGTGCCAACCACAGCTTATTGGCAGGACCCAGGCCCACCATGTCTCCCATAAACCACCGCCCCCCAAACCACCTCTGATTCCTTGTTTTATTCCGACATTCTACTGTAAAAAAGTCTCCGACGTTTGCGGAGTTGAAAGAACCTTACAGGGACCGCCATACACCCACCAACTACACCAGTGGTTCCCAAGCAAGGCATTTCTGCACCCAGGGGACGTGTCACAGGTTGAATCGCACCCCCGCAAAGATATGTCCACGTCTGGAACCTGCGGACAAGATCTTATTTGGAAACAAGGTCTCTGCAGACATGATCAAGTTAACATGAGCTCACACTGGAGGACGCGTGTCCTGGTGGGAAGAGGGACATTTGGACACAGACTCAGGGAAAGAGGCTGTGTGGAGACAGGCTGAGACTGCCACGATGTGGCACAAGCCAAGACTGCCTGGAGCCCCGAATGCTAGAAGAGGCAGGAAGGAGCCTCCCCTGGTGCCTTCCGAGGGGGCTGGTCCTTGATTTTCCACTTCTGGGCTCCAGAAGTGGGAAGAATTAAATACTCATTGCTTTAAACCACCCAGTTTGTGATAGTTTGTCACGACAGCCACCAGAAACTAATATAGGGTGTGGGATACGTGGTGGAGGAGCTCCCCTGGCATGGGCTGGGTGGGGGCAGGGACGTGGCCCAGCAGTGCCCAGGACGGCCCCACCTCAGAGAACGACCCGGCTGCAGATGAAAATAGTACTGAGGGGAAGAAACCCTGTTCCAGAGCTGTCTTAGTCTGTTCCAGTTGATATAACAAAATACCATAAACTGGGTGCCTTATAAGCAACAGAAATTTATTTCTCACATTTCTGGAGGCTGTTAGTCCAAGACAGAGGCACCAGCAGATTTAGTGTATGTGAAGCTAGATTTTAAAAATTTTTTGTGGTAGAGACAGGGTCTCGCTATGTTGCCCTAGCTGGTCTTGAACTCTTAGCCTCAGGTGATCCTCCCACCTCAGCCTCCCAAAGGGCTAGGACTAGAAGCATGAGGCACCGCGCCCAGCCTAAGACTTTAAAAATACATGGCTGCAGGGGCGTTATCAGTAAATCCTTGCAAACATTAAACAGGCCAGTGTTCACGTATCCCTGACTACGTGTAGACACCGGCAGTCACCTCTGCTCCTGATGGCAGATGCCCCCAACAGTTCTTCCACACAGCCAAACTCTCCGCCACCACCCTCAAGCCTCCCCAGGACCTTCCCGGGGCAGAACCTGTTTCTTTCTTCATTTCCTGACTCGCCTGTTTTGCTGGAGCGCATCTTGCAGAACACTAAGCTAATTAGTGAAAACCTTGAAGGCGCAAAACACCTTGATTCTTCCTCTCGCTCTTGACACACACTCGAGGATCCGCCATCACCTTCCCTGGGAACAGAGGTGTTCTCCCTCCTAATCCTTTGGAATGTGACCTGGAAGCATTTAGGGGTCCCTGGATCCCAGACATGTGTCCCCAGCACAAGCTGCAGGGTCCTAGCTCGTTGGAGACTCTGGTCCCACGGTCCTGGGCATCTCCTATTATTTCTTTGCCAATTTCCTTCCATTTTCCTCTGTCCCACGTGGAATCTGTTTCCTCTTTTCCTCTTGCAGTTCCCAGCTCCGGTCTTTTTGCTTCACTTTGTTCCAGGAGATTTCCTCTGCCTTGAATCTTCCTGTGTTTTGAGCTCCCAAGCCCTCTCTTGTTCCAGACTTCTGTTGGCCGGACAGCTGGGGCATGAGCCACCAGACCCACCTGCCCCGCCCATGACCGCCGGTGTCCCAGTGTTGCCAGGTGGCAGGGGTGGGCTGGGGCGAGCTGGGCTGGGTGCCATGCCCCCCCCAGGCCTCCCCGTAGTCCAGTTTCCTCGCCCAGCAGAGGGAAGTAGCACTGAGTTGGGGCTGGGAGGAGAAAGGGGCAGGCCCAGGACACAAGCCACCCAGCACCTGGCTGTGTAAACACCGCTCCAAAGGGACCAACGCGGGCTCAGGGGCGTGTGAATGCCCACAAAGGTGCGTCCCAAGGCAAGCCCCTCTCTGGCCTCAGTTTCCCCATCTGTCACCACCAACGGCCCTGATGTTGCTCTTCCTTTCTCCCTGTGCCCCACCCCTTCTCCCATGCTGAGCCCCTGCATGTGGATGTCTCAGCACTCACCACGGACTCTGTATGGTTCCCTCGGTGCCAGCACGCGGGCAGCCCACCCACCAGGTCACCACCTGCAAAGGCCTGGTATTGGGTGCTCTCAGGTGCACGGCTTGGGGGGACCCCAGGGGGACTTGAGGAGGTCACGCCTGGCCTCAGGCCGTGCATACCAGCTAAGGTGGAGGTTTCTGCTCTGCAGCGAGACAAGGTCAAGGCCTATGGCTGGAACCCAGAGAGGGCAGGGGGGCCCATCAATCCCACACTGTGTGTTTCCTGGGAGCCCAGTGGAGCCCAGCAGATCTGGAACTGCCCTGCCAGAGCTCAGTCCCATGGGGAGAGGACCAGGCATCTGTTATTACAAAGCAATTAACAATTCCAGGCAGCCGGGCGTGGTGCCACAGGTCTGTCTGTCATCCCGGCTACTCCGGAGGCTGAGGTAGAAGGATCACTTGAGCCCAAGCTCTGGGCTGTCATGTGCTGTGCCGAGCGGATGTCTGCACTGACTTCGGGGTTGATATGGTGACCCCCGGGAGCGAGGGACCAGCAGGCTACCCAGGGAGGGGTGAATCGCCCCAGGATGGAACTGGAGCAGGTCAAAACTCCCTTGCTGATCAGGGGTGGGAGTGCATCTGTGAATAGCCACTGCACTCCAGCCTGGGCAGCACAGCCAGACCCCATCTCTAAAAGAAAAAAATAGAAAAAAAAGTAATAAATAATTCCTAGCATTTGAGTGCACAAAGAGAAATCCAAGACCTCAAGAGAGGAAGTGGCACTGGTGGGCCTGGGGTCAGCAGAGACACTTTAGGATGAGTAAGGGCTCTGGACAGAGGGACTCACCCAGGCAGGCTGAGGGCTTTACCCCGGGCCTGACCAGCCCCGCCTGGTAGAAGTGGGCAGAGAAGTGATTGAAAGTGAAAGACGTTGAGCAGGGGCAGCTATAGCGGAGGGACTGGAAGGACAGGAGGCGGGGTCCCCAGAAAAGAGTGAGGGAACCCGCCAGGCAGGGAAGATCCCTCAGTGGGAAATCTCTGACTTGTCTGTGGCCTGGTCAGCTCTGATCCCCAGGGGGCCAAGGAGAGGGACGACTCAAGGGTTGTCCCTGGCACAGAGTAGGGACCGGGCGGGGGGCCTGACTTTTAAGCCCGGCGGGACCTTCGAGAGGCACTCAGGGAGAGGGACTCCACGCCTCTGTGCACGGAGCCGGGGGTCTCCGGCTCAGGGAAGGTGGGAGCAGGGCGTGGGGGGCCCCGCCCCGATCTCCAATGGGAATCGGAGAGGAACCCCAGGCCCTGAGCACGCATGGGGTGGGGGGATCGTGGATCGGGGAGGGGGCCCTGATTTCGAAGCCCGCCTCGATCTCTAAGGGGTCTTGGAGAGGGACCCCACGCTTTGGTGCTCGGACGTAGCGGATCCCTGGCTGGGGGAGGCAGGGCAGAAGCCTAACTTAAGCCAGACAGGGGCGCCAGAGGAACTCGGGGAGAGGCCCCCGGGCCTGGGCGCGCATGGGCTGGGGGAGGACACCGGCTCAGTGGCCCGGTGGCACCTACCTGCGGCTGCGCCCACGTGCGAGCGAACGGATCCCGGCCCGGGTACTGGGGGCGGGGCAGGATCCGGGCCACGTGACCACCCGGGGCTCCGCCCTGCTCGCCCCGCGCGTGCGCGCTGCCGGTCGCCCATTGTTGGGCCGCGGCCTGACGTCACGGGGGTGGGGCTGGGGCCGGGCCGGGGCGGGGCCGCAGGAGGCGGGCGGCGGGAGGGAAAGAGCGTCCCGCGCCGCCGCCGCCGCCGCCTCGGCCGCCCAGGAGCCGCCGCAGCCGTCGCCGAACAGCAACCAGAGTCGCCGCCGCCGCCCGGCCCGGCCCGGCCCGGCCCCGAGCAGCCGCCCGCCGCCGCCCCGCGCCCCTTCCGCCGCGCCCGCCCCCGCCGCTGGATGCCGGCGGCCGGCGGCCGAGCTCGCAGAGGCGGAGGGCGGCGCGGGCGGCGGCGGCGGCGCGGGCGGCCGGCGGCCGCGGGGCGGGAGCGCGGGCCCGAGCGCTAGCGGCCGCCATGCCCAG
>CAUYSK010076405.1:0-19759 GCA_963575035.1 Avahi laniger
TTTTATATATATTTTTAGCTGTCCAATTAATTTCTTTCTATTTTTGGTAGAGGTGGGGTCTCACTCTTGCTCAGGCTGGTCTCGAACTCCTGAGCTCAGAATGATCCGCCCACCTCGGCCTCCCAGAGAGCTAGGATTACAAGCGTGAGCCACCGCGCCCGGCCTACAGTTCCTTTTTTTTTTGAGACAAGGTCATACTCTGTCGTCCAGGCTGGAGTTCAGTGCCATGATCATAGCTCACTGCAGCCTTGAATTCCTGGGCTCTAGCGATCCTCCCGTCTCAGCCTCCTGAGTACAGTTCAGTCTTGATCAACTGCTTGATACATTTATTTATTCAGCAACCATTTACTGTGCTGCCTTCTGTGGGGAAATGGGGTGGCAATAAAGGTACAGACCCCGGCCCCTGTTAGGAGCACTCTGAGGGGCTATCTCAGCTTCAGAGCTCTCCGGGGGCCTGCTGAGCTCTTGCAATGAACTGCACCACAGCCCACCTTTTCCACTGCCTCGTCCTGCACCTCTCCCTTCCCAGAAGGTGTTGCCCCTGAGCACTCCTCTAGTAACATCCCTCATGCTGCTCTCGTTCCCAGAGACTGATTCCTGGGGAGCCCGACCTGCAACATGGAACTACGTGGAAAGCACATGGAATGTTGACCAAAACATACCTGTGTTCAAATCCTGGCTCTGTCACTTAGTGGATATGTGATTTGGGGCAATTTATTTAATCCCTCTAAAGTTTACTTTTCATCTGGCAGAAAAAGATTATTGTGAGGATTACATGAGTTCATAGATAGTGTATGAGCACCTGGATCCGAAGCAACGCAACAAATGTTAGCTCCTCCTTCAGTAGTATTTCTTGAACGTGATGCCCCAAGTCCTACTAGAATTTATACTGCTACTTTATAAATTTTACTTGAATCTATATTTTCATATTCATGAAAATAATACTACATCTTTGAAAGAGATGATTTCTTTGTTATTAAACACTGCCCTAAGTGAAGTGTAATGGTTACAAAATCAGAGGGAGTACGGATTTGGTTGACCTTGAACAAGCAAGTTAATCATATAACCCAGCTAAGTCATTGTGAAATTTCCTCACCTGTAGAAAGAGATATTAATAGAAACTACTTATAGTAGATGGTATTTTCCATAAATGCCTGCAGAATATATCCCATCCCAGCTGCTCTTCAGAAATGAACTTGCTATTCCTCCATCAATAGATGGAATCCACTTCCCCTGCCCTTGCAGTGAGCTCTCCTGGATAAGCCAGTCCCTTTGGGCTTTCAGATGATTGCAGCCTCAGCCAATATCTGACTGCAATCCCATGAGACCCCCCAAAAATGGGGTAGGCTGAGCTCAGTTAACCCACAAACCAAGACAGGTAATGATAAACTGCTGTTCTACGCCACTAAGTTATGGCGTGGTTTGTTCTGCAGCAACAGAAACCAAAACATTACGCCCTAGGGTTGTTGTGTGAAAATTAAATGAGATAATGCATACAAGATTATTGACAAAGTGCTCAGCAGATGATTACTACACTTGTAGAAAAAAGTAAGCTGATTATATGAGGAGTTAAAATATGGGTACAAATAACCTCAATACTAAGCAGACATCATCTCATTCAATATTTGGTGGGCATCAATTGCATACCAGGCTCTCTATATGATCACAGAATCTCTGAGTAGAAAGGAATTTTGGAGCTCTTCTAGTACAATCTGCCACCCAGTTAGGACATTCCTTCTTGAAAGTTTATTTAATCCAAATTATTTATTAAACCCTGCTCTGTGCCAGGAAGTATGGCAGATGGTAATGCTGGGAAGTGGGACACAAAATGACTTAGACACAGTCCAGTGCCAGAGACTAACTCAAGGACAGCCTCTGCACAGTGTCACGTACAGTGAGGGAGAAATGCAGGGAAAAGGGACGCATTTCCCCAGCGTGGAATAGGATGAGTCATTTCACTGTTGGCCAACTCTGCGTATCCAACTTTCTTGTGCTCTGGATCCTACTGATACATGTTCTTTGTGTTAATTTGTATTGAGTGGCAGTTCTCAGGCTCTTTGGTTTCTTGCTCCATACCCTGAAGTCAGCTGTTTACACATCCACTCTCCTGTCTCTGCCAAAAGAGTCAAGCCGACCCTTGGCAAGGAAGGAGCAGTTTGCCTGGCACTTGAACACCAGCCCGTGGGCTCTGTGATGGCAGTGCCCAGGTCTTTTTCATCATCAAGGAAGCAACCCAAACAAAACAACAAAACAAAACAAAAATAGAAGGAGGAAGAGGAGGAAGAAGAACCACCACCACCAAAAAATGCACCTCATTTTGTGTGGATGCAGAAAATGTCAGAGATTTTTTTAATTCAAATTTATTTCAAACAACTACATCAGGGGAAATTAACAGCATAAGCTGCTTTCTCAAGCTTCACAAAGGACGCTAAGTTTTTAGTAGGCTGGGGTTTTAATAGGCAGGTGAAACCAGTTTTTTTAAAAACCCCAAAGAGTTCACTTCAAGTGCATTACAGCCGAGTAGTCAACAGCTGCTATGGTTTATGAGCTATCACTGTTTCCCACACAAAGCCATATTTTATGGCTTCTTAAAATTATTTTTAAATATGTTTCAAAAACCATGAGTTTCACACAAATATAGAAGTTAGAATTTTAATTTTAAGTAATAAACATAAATAACATAAATTCTATGTCACATCTGAGAAAGCTTTTTTTTCTTTTGAGAAACAGAGGATGTGACCCACCAGAGCAGAGCAAAGAGCCATTTGAACTGGGCCTTCTATTCTCAGCCTAATTAACCTGCAGACAAGCTCCACCCACAACTCACAAGATAGTGAGAGCAGGGGAATTTGCGTGAACACACAAAAGTTTGTTTCATTGCTCTACAATTTGCCTTTAGTAGAAGTCAAATCTCTTCTCGCCCTCATTCTCTTCCTTCTTATTTAAAACGTTATTACTTGTTTATATTAATGTTTCTCTGCATGGTTGCAATTGTAGTTTATGTAAAACTGTGCAGAGCTCTTTCATTTAGCAATTTAGTATAATTTTTGTTGCTGCAATGTATTCCTATAATGACAGAGAGGAAGAATCTATTTAATCAGTTCTGGAGACAGTGCAGTCCACGATATGAAAATCACCAAAACTTCCCTATGGAGGAAAATATGACAAATTTGAAGAAAAAAGACAAGTTGGTAGGGAACGGGCAGAGCTTTCCATTTGGAAGAGGGGGAGAAATATTTCCAGGAACCAGAGGCAAATGAGGGCCTCTGAAGTTCGTGGAACTCACCACTGGGGAGTTGGGAATCAGTGTGTGCTGTTGGGTCACTGGGTGCACTCTAACAGGCTAGGGTGAGTTCCGGAAGCTGGTGGACCCCGGAGTCTGGAGGCAAATTGCAGTGATTGGTGGCTGGACTTCTGGACCTGGCTATTAACTCCAGCAATGGAAGGTGAACCCCAAGAGCTAGGAGTAGACCCCAGAAATTGGTGGTGGACTCCTGGTGCCAAGATTAGACCCAGAGAGCTGCAGAGGCCACAGAGCAGTCCAAGGAGCTCTGAGGGGGTAGGACCTATGAAAGTGGGGCCAAAAATTCAGGGCACAGTGATGGCCAAGGGGGAAAACTATTTATCATAGGAGTGGAGTCCCTTCAAGCCAGGAGGTCTGGGAGTGGCATTTTCCTCTTACAGTGCATGTGGAAGGAAACTGTTCCAGGCTTTCTGCTCAACACCTTGAAAGTGATGGTCTTCTGGGACTCAGTGGCCATTAGCAAGTACATACAGGTGTCCAGGGGTCTGATCCTCTGTTCCCAGCAGAAATGAGGCATGGCAGGGCATGGTGCCCTTGGCAATCTCTAAACAGTCAATCTGGAAGAGGAGGAGCCTCTGCAGTCCACCTCCAGATTTCTTTGCTTGGTTATTTTACAGCCTAACAAGATGATTTTCATTAACCCCTTCATCCCCAGCTTGACCTTGTCCAGCACTGGCTGGGCTGCATTCCTTTTGGCTTATCTCTGTCCAATTTGGTTTGATTTTTTTCCTTGAGTATGTGTTAGGTAACTCACCTCCTTGTTATGAACTTGCATTTGTTTGTTCCCAAGTTGTTGTTCATAGAATGTGGAATCTTGTTGATGTCAACGATCTTGACAGCCACCTGCCAGAGAGGCTCTGCGCTGCTGGTTGCTCTCTAAGGAGAAGAATATCCCCTAATTTTGGTCTTGCCTTATTAATGCTAGAAGTACAAGTTAAGTGACTGTATGCTTTTTCTAGTAAATATGCACATGTTTAATTCAAAAAGGAAATGCAAAAGAAAGAAGAACCCTAACCAGAACAAACTACACATGTCCAAAGGATACTGAAAAATTAGTGTATCCTCTATATTGGAATAGCTGAGAAGTTCATGGTGCCCCTAGTTATAACTTTAAGCCCTCAATTCTTCTAAGATCAAAGTTGGTGTCCAAAAAGTTTCTGCTGGTCTGAGTGAGCCCCAATTGTTAGCCAAGACAGATGTATCAGCTGAATGTCCCCTCCCATGCTAATACCCTCAGTCACAAGAGTTACAATTTTCAGCACTCCCCTTGCAGGCACATTCTGCCACAGCCTTCTTGCTTTAGAATGCAATGGATCTGTCCACTCCATCCTTGGGATATCTCAGCCAGGTATCAAATCTGTTGGATGGAGGTGCCAGGCCACTGTAGCGAGGCTTCGCTTTCTCAACTCTGTTCTCCTTAGGCTTATTCTTCTTAATAAATTTGGCCGTAGGATTCCTCTCTCGTACTCTGAGCAAGTGTTCATCAGCATGGCAGTCCAGTGGCTTCCACTTCTCCACATTCTGTTGTTCTGGGGGTGGCTTGGGACCAGCCCCTTTCACCACTAGGAAGACTCCTCATTTTCTCTGATTTTCTTCTTTTCTCCAGATAATCCAGTTCCAAGTTCCTTATATGGCTGGATTTATCATAAAATATAGCTTTAGCATTTTGGAATTCAGCGTCATACTCCATGGGTTTTTTGTTTGTTTGTTTTATTTTTGTTTTGTTTTTTATCTCACTCAAGCTCCCATAGTTCCCACTGCATGTCAGTCTGGGCCCCAGAAAGCATGTTTCCACCCTTATTTCCAGGAACTTGACCCATTTCGAGTGGGGTCAGATCAGAATCAGAAGAGTTGGTCCTCTGTTTCCAGAATCAAAGCTCCATGGCCAAGTTCTATTCCACGAAGAGATGGGTCTGAGTCAGAGACCTTCCTGTTCTCACTCTGGTGGGGGTAGAGTCCAGGTGTGACTTCTAGATGAAGAGCTTATCTGAAACTCCCTATACTGGGGAAAAAGCCTTTGAAGTCATGCTACTTTTTACTTCCAGAATGGGATTTTGTTTGCTTTTTTTTCATGGCAGAGAGGGCTGAATTATATTATATTTGCTATCCGTTGGGAGTTAATGATGGGTCTTGGGCCCTTTCAATGTGGAGAAGAAGTTGCTGGAGGTTCTTTCTGATATCTCACTGCTGTTGGTACTGGGCAGAAAGTGATGGACGTTAGAAGCCAAAGTGGACACTCATGCGGGTACTCCTGGATTGAAATGTGTCTGCTGGACAGTTAAGATGGGTCTTCCTGGGGCACGATGGATCTGGGAAGCCATTATCACATCTCCAAGGAAGAGATGCATCTGGAAGCATTGATGTGCTCTCCTACTTTGCACTGCTTCTGAGGAAGGAAGAGCTCTCCTTGATTAAAATGTGTCATGATGGACCCTCCTTGGGGGAAATGGGTCTGAGGTGTTTTGCTGATCACTCCTAGGATGAGAAGGATCTGGGAAATCATGACAGCCTTCTTAGAGAGAGATGGGGCCACAGAGTCATGGTGAGAATGCCTGTGGAAGGGCAGCCCTTCATTCTTGCTTCCATTGGCCTTCATCCTAAAGGGCTTCATCTGTATCCCCACCTATTTTGTATCCCACAGGAAAATCTCCATCATCTTCCTCTTCCTACTTTTTCAGTTTAGTGGTGAAGACAGATCACACCGTGATCAGCTCACATGATGGTCCCCAACCCCCATCCTCCTGCCACTGGCCCTGCCAAGTTTCTGCTGTTTTTTGCAACACTTGCTACTTATCAGCACCAGTGACAAATGACACTTTAAATGTGCAACCATTGAGAGTGGAAGGGTAGCTGCCACAGCAGCAGTGTGTCAGGCTTCTGTGAGCTAAGGGCAAGGAGGAGAAACCACATCGAAAGGTCTACCCAGTTTCCCAGGTGCAAGTGTGTGAGGGTCCATTCAGGGCCTCACAGCTTTGGGAAACTACTTATTCAGACTCCAAGGGAATTCCTGTATATTTTTCAAGCAATGCAGCTGAAGAGATTAAGCCTCGCCATATTCCCAGTGTTTGCCTACATGCAGCCAAGCCTGACTGGATATTTGGGCAATGTCCAAGTGATCGATTATGCTACTCATTCAAGGGAAAGGATATTAAATAATTTTCAAGGATAAGATCTGCTTACCATTTTCAATAATTAAAAAAAATCTAAATAAATCTTGAGAGTTTCTTTACTAATCCAGTTTCATTTTTATTATATTCAAAACACTGTCTCCCTCAGTGGAGATGGACATAGTTTCTCCTTATTTAATCACTGATTTCTTCTGTGCCCTTTTCATATGACTCAGCCTGAGCCAAACAAGGAAAATTGGTTTTCTTCTACCTTGTGAAAAAAAACAGTGTTATGTCCTTACATAGTGTTAGCATTTGGAGACAATGCCTGTGCAATATTTAAATTCTCATGGTGAGTAATTCTGAGATTCAGTCCTTGTGTAAATGTGCTGGAGAGAGGTGGGTGTTGGTGATCAGATCACCTTTCTTGTCTTTGTCCAACCCAAGAGCTTGGAGTTGGAGCCCTGAGAGTAGGAGCATGAAACTCTTCTCCAAGGAAGAACATGGCTCAAGGGGCTGTGGCACGTGAGCATGCGTGACAGTGTCAGAAATCTGCAGCTGGACTTCACACCCTGCCCCCGCAGCCTGCCAGGGGAGTTAGGAAGGAGGGCAATGCCTGCCAACTGCACTGCTGGCATGACAGCAGCTATTTAGGAAGCACTGTCTGTGCCCAGTAATGGGCTAAGTAATTTTCATGCACCCTCTCACTTCTCACCACACCATGCAGTAGCTGGTAATAAATGAATCACTCTCCAGGGCCACATTGTTCTGGGAATGTGCAAGTAAACAAGCTAGGAGGCAAGGATGCCTGGTGAACTGATCCACCAGAGGGACCACTTGATCCTGAGTTCCTCAAGAGTGGGTTCCTCATCTGACTCAATTTCATCTCTGCAGACCAAGGTACAGAAAGACTCGATTGGTGGTTTCTGGAAAGTTGGCTAAACAGGCCTCAAGGCTACAGGGAGCAAGAGGAGCTTCAGCAGGCACTCCAAGCTGCCAGGTGAGCCAAAGTCCTTGGTCCTTCTCAAAGGAAGGTTGGATTTTAATTTTAACCAGGATCGGCCTGAGCAAGAGACTGCTCGGTTTTCCCATCGGTACCATTTGCTGTCAAATTGGCAGGGCTGTGATCCTCCCCACTTAAAGGGAATCCAGTATTTTCAGGACCCCCCCAATGGTGTGATCTCAGTTACTCAATCTTCATTTTCCTGAAAGTGACTCTTCACAGTGCTTTGAAATCAAACACCTCAAGTAGGGGCTGGGATTGTTCAGGGAATCTAGGAGTTAAGCACCTGTTTTCAATGATGCCGGTTTCCCACCAGGGGGTGCGACAAGACAGACCCCCGCTCTACAACTTCACCTCTAGTTAGAGGGGCTGAATGCATTATTTTCTTAAAGATAAACATTTTGTAATGACTTTGCATTTTCTTTTCTCAAAATGAGAACTTATATTCTGAAACCCTTTGCCCATTTAAAAAACTTTTTTGACAGTAAAAATACTTATAAATAAAATATGTTTTCTGGGAAAGATTGCATTTCTAATTCGCCTTTCTGTAAACCCATTCGCTTCAAAAAGATACACTGTGACTTTATATAACAGCAACAAAAAAATGGTGTTCCTTGGCATGGACATTAGCTCTTTGTCTGCCATATTATTTATCAGTCTTCTCCTCACCTCCCCAACCACAGTCTGTAAGGTGCGTGATCTAAGCACTGTAGCAGCAGGTACATGACTGTATTCTTGGTCTACCCTCTGTGCCTAATATACAGCTTGATAGACATGAAGGTTCAATAAATGAGTATTAACCACAAACTCTACATGGCAGATAACCCCACATCCTGCAACCTAGCTGATAATCCTCCTCTTATTTCACTGGGTTTTTAGAAGGTAAGGAAAAAACATTTGCATTGAAAACTCGATCATAAACACCCTCTCTCACCTCCAGATAGCACAGAAAATTTTAGAACAAAGATCTATGTCTCTGATTCCTAGCAAAGCTATGCTTGCTTTGGGATTAAGAGAGAATGTTTGCAGCAAGCAGAGTCATTCCCTTGCAGGAGAATGCTTAGCCAGTTAGAACTGTGGGTTCTGGGGCAGGACTATGGTGTATCCAGACCCGAGTCCACTTACTGGCTGTGTGACCTTGGACAAGATACTTAGCCTCCCTAAGCCTCGGGGCCTTCCCCTGTAAACTCAGAATAAAACAGATAAACACTTTAGTACAGAGTCTAGAAAGTAAGTGCTCAATACAGTGGAGCTGTTATTGTTATTATTCTTATCCTTATGAGTATGGCATTACCCAAGTCATGTAGACAGCAAGTCCAGTTTCTGGAGACTGCAATGATGTCATTCCTCACACCCACTCAGCCCCCATGAAGCTCAGTCAGCTTCCTACCAACTGAGTCTGCGCCTTGGCCTCTCCCTTCTATAAAACACTGAGATAATCACAGTAAATAATACTGCCTATGTGTTTAAAAGCATGATCACATCCATTTTCTTATTTGATCCCTACAATAACCTTGTTGAGGTAAATGAGGAAGATCTTGTTATCTTCACATTAGAGGTGAGGTAATAAAGGCAAAGAGAGCTTAAGTGACCTGCCCAGATTAATAAGAAGCATGCAATTAGATTGTTCTTGCTGTATCTCTGGGCTAAGTAGAAAGAGTAGCCCCCTAGCTGATGGTCCTGACTGCATGATCGCTAGTCAATGCTATTGGTCGAGTTTTGCTGCCATCTCTGGCACCAGCAGGGTGGGAAGCATTTCTCTCCCACCTTCCAGGATTCTGAGTCCACAGTATGCTGCCTTAGCTCTGAAGCCCAAGCAGCTGATGTCAACTTCTTACTCTGCCCAAGGTTGTACTGACAGGTGTTACTAGGAGATACCTGGCTAGAGCAAGTCATGCTGTTTCTACACGTATAAACCCTTCAACTAACATTGTTATGTAGTTTAAATATCATTGACATGCTCACCAGAGGCAGCGCTGAAAGGAAAGTGAAGTCTTAAGAAAGCACCAGGCCAGCTGGAGTAGATGGGTAGATAGGATGGAAGGAACTTCTGCTCTGTGAAAGGCCAAGTAGCCCCAGTGGCCAGGGGGCCAGGCCTGACCCTCCAGCACCGAGGCAATGGATTAGAAACCTTTGCATCCTTGGGCATGAGCAGCAGCTGCAGTCCAGCCCTTTCTGTCCTAGTCTGCAAAGGTTGGGAGTCTCTCCCACACTTCCCGGTGCAGGGCAATTGTAATGATCTGGAATCGTGAACCAACCCTGGCTGTACAATCATACGTGAAGTTTTTAGTAATTACAGATGCCAGGGCCCCAACCAGGCCCATTAAATCAGAATCTTTGAGGCTGAGATCCAGGCATCAGTATTGTTTTGTACAACTATAGTGAGGCATAACTGATATAAACTGCACATACTTAATGATTAATTTAATGCATGGTGACATAGGCACACATCCTGATCCATCACCACGATCAAGATAATGAACTTATACAATAGTACAATACCTCTAAAGTTTCCTCATGCTCTTTGTAATCTTTCCCTACCTTCTCCATTCCTATCCCCAGGCAAACGCTGATCTTTTTTGTCATTATAGATTTCGATTACATTTCTAGAATTATATATAAATAGAATCATATAGTATATTCTCTTTCTTTTCTCTGGCTTCTTTAAAACTCAGCATAATTATTTTGAGATTTATCTATGTAGTTATATGTGTCAATTCCTTTTTATTGTTAAGTAGTATTTCATTGTATGGATGCACCACAGTTTGTTTATCTATTCAACTGTTGCTGGACATTTGAGTTGTTTCCAGTTTTGGACTATTACAAATAAAACTGCTCTGAACACACATGTACAAGTCTTTGTATGGACATATGCTTTGTTTTCTGGGATAAATACCTAAGAGTGGAATGCCTGAATCATATGGAGGGCATAAGTTTGACGTTTGAAGAAGCTTCTAAACAATTTTCCAAAGTAGTTGTGCCATTTTATATTTCCACCAGCAGGAAACGAGGGCTCCAGTTGTTCCTCCTCCTCACTATTCTTGTCTGCGGGGAAGTCTACTACATCTCACTGTGATTTTAATTTGCATTTCTATAATGACTAATGATGTTGGGCATATTTTCATGTACTTTTTTGCTATCTGTATATGTTCTTCAGTGAAGTTTATGTTCAAACCATTAGGAACAGGACATGAACATCAGTTAAAAAATCAATAAAACCTCCCTGGTGATTCTAACACGCAGCCAGGAGTAAACATCATGGTCTCACCAGAAAATCGAGCGCAAACCTCATCATTGCAGACCTAACCACATCATTTCCATAAATTGGACAAGTACTACCATTGTCTGTGATGGGACTTAATGATACAATTAACTTTGGTATCTGTTCCAACCTGATCATTCATCATTTCACTTAGTCACAAACATTTGTTCTACAGCAAATTTTGAAGGAGGTACATTATTTCAACCAAATTTGTGACAGAATTATAACTATGGTGAAATGGAAGGGAAAATAGTTTCAGGGCTTCCATGTATAGTGCTGACTACATAACTCTAGAGGGCTCCATTTACATAGAATATAGAGTGAAACCTGTGCACAGCTGCAGGAAAACTGAACGGTCTTCATCTCTAAAATCTAGGTCCGGCGTCTCACCTTCTAACCGTGTGATCCTGGGAAAGTCAGTTGAACCTTTGGATCTTGGTTTAAAATATAAAATGCGGATAACCGGTGTTCACAGGACAGATGTGAATGAAATGTGGTGTTTCTGGGGATCAGCAAACCCAAATGGCTACAGGAGTTAGGTAAGGAAGTTAAATGAGCACAGCGGGTCAGGACAGAGAGGCAACAGGGGAAGAACAGGGACTGTGACCAACTGTAGAGTGTTCATTCTGTCTATTCAGTTCTGATTATGGCCTTGTAGAAATGCCACCCCACAGTTGCCAGAGCTTCTGTTTTTCAAGAGAAGCCAGAAACTAAATCTTTCTGTGGTTTAGATGTCATCCTGATACATGCGAAAGGGCTTTATAAATTATAAGGTACCTTATGAAGTAAAAGGGAAAACTGTATGTCTTAAATAAAGCTGTGAGTCCATCTATGAGGGACTATGGTAGACATCTTGCATTCCCTCCTCTGTCCTTATGAGAACTACCAATACCATCACATGGGTCCATAACCCAATCCGAGTCAATCATCTTCCTGCACCTTCCTGGCCACAGTTATTGACCCAAGGATGGCATATATCCAACTAGGAAAAGAAAAACAAACAAAGAAACTTCCTGGGGATTTTCCCAGCCAGAAGTAACAGAAAAGCTTTCCTGCCTCTCTGGATATGAGGCCATAAGCTGCCTGTGACCATGTTCCATGCTGTATGAAGACAGATCATTTACTCCAGGACAACACAGAAAAGTGAGAGTTCTGTCATCATTTGAGCCCCTGCTATCAACAAGTTCTTTCTAAATTTTTGTTGCACGATCCAGTAAATTTGGGATTAGGCTTGTTTGAGAGGGGTTTCTGTTGCATGCAAGCAAAAGGATGCTAACTAATGCATTTTGTCACTTTGAAGTGCAATGGCAGAAGACGTGTTTTCATTGATTTTCAACACATCCTCATGATATTTGATTCACAGATAGAGGATACTGTGTTGAGCAGTGAGATCTGAGACAGGAGGTAGAAATGTAGCCGTGATATTACAGGGAAAGCTACCCAGGGCTGTGCAGAACTCCCTGTGCTGATTTGAATACCACAACCTGAGGTGTTTTCTAGATTTGAAAGCTCAGATGTGGGCTCTGATGAGCTTTTGGGAGTGACGAGGCTGTAAGAAGGGGATTCATACTAGCACACACCGGAGATTGATGGCAATGCTACAATGACATTTTATTAATTTACATTGAAAAATAGAACTGATATATAGACTAGAACACTTCCATTAGCATTTTAAGTACATTATGCTCTTAAGCTACACAGCAAGGTACTTTGTTTCAATTGCTCTGATGAAGTATTGTCAAGGGGATTTGGAGTCTGTGTGCTCAGTGTACTTGCTCCACAGAGGCAAACCAACATAGGAAGCCAGGTCATGAAAGAAGGTTGTTGATTGAAATAGGACTGGAAAAGAGGCATTAATGGCATTGAGCTAAAATAACCTGATACATTCAGTTTACAGGGTAGGTGCTGTAGCCTTTGGATTTTGAAATATTCAAAGTTCAATTTGCCAAACCTTCCTCTCTCCTGGATAGTATTCAAATGGGCATGGTATTTGCCTTAGTGGTTTTCCTTTCTCTGCCATACTATGGCTGTTCAACTTCTTTTCTACTAGAAACATTCTTTCTCTATATATTTTAATGCTCTCAGTTGAATTAGGAAGTACAGTGGCATGGGGGAGTTCCCAATGACTTGCACAATTCAGGAGCATGGAGTGCGTACATCTCTTCCCAACTCTGCTTTCAGTGATGTCACATTGGCAGCTTGAAATCAGTGATGGTGGGGATATTTACACCACAGAAATTGGCATACATGACAAACCAGGGTACTTTTTTCCCCCTACAAAGCTGGTTGTTTCATTTTCATTTGTTACTTTGACCCCCAGACCATACTTTGACCCTGATTCTCCTGCTTTGGTCTAGAAACACCCTGACTTCTAAGGCAACTTTCAGCCAATTTCATCCAAGATGTATGGATATTATTGCCAACAACAGCTGTAGCAACAACAATGAACATTTACTGAGTACTTACCATATGCCAGGCATGGTAATGAATGCTTTATATTCATTAACTCATTTGATGCTCATAAAAACCCCTAAGGTAGCTACTAATAATTAGCCCCATTTTATAGATAAGGAAGCTGAGGTAACTTGCCCAAGACCACACAGTAAGTAGGGATGCCTGGATTTGAACCTACATCATTTTGACTCTGGAGCCTGGGTTCTAACCACTAGGCATCTCACTGTGGATAATAAACGACAAGCGGTTATAAGCACCTTCTTTGTTGAAATTTAAGCTTAAAAATTGGGAGTGTAGTTCTCAAAAATTGACCTGTGATCTGGGAGAAAATGCCTAGAGAGACAGACAATGAGAAGTCTGAAAACCCATTTATGAAAGTGAAGCAGTCCACACTATATTGCTTATAGTGTAACATTTGGAAAACACATATTGTGCAATGAGCTTAGGCAAAATGCTGAGTAAGACACAGACACACACAGGACTCGGCCCACACTGGGAAGGCAGTCAAGGATGACTGCCACCTCCAGCCCAGAGGGGGCGCCCTACCCAAGGGCCACAGAGAGGGCAGGCCCCCTTCAGAGACTGCTTGTTATCTCCCACACTGTGGGAGCTTCCTAATGAATCAACAAATAAATAAGAGTGTTTCTATAACTGTCTGTGTGATTCAGACGCAGTGAAGCAATAAGCCTTTGGTGCTTATTTATGAAGGACACAAAAAACAAATAGCTTTTCAGAAAAATAACAATGAAAAATAGTTCTGGTCAGGCGCAGTGGCGCACATCTGTAATCTCAGCACTTTGGGAGGCTGAGGCAGGAGGATCACTTGGCCCAGGAGTTTGAGGTTGCAGTGAGCTATGACGCCACCACTGCATTCTAGCCTGGGGGACAGAGTGAGACCCTGTCTCAAAAAAAAAAAAGAAAAAAGTAGTTCTAAGGCCTGTTTCACTGACCCAAACTTCTGTTTTCTCATGTATGCCTCAAAATTTTAAAAAAATGAATAGTTGTGACAGATGTGACTGGAAACTGCTTGAGTTAATGCGGATAAAGAAGGAAATGGGGGAAAAGAAAAAGTATAGGTAATCCCCAACCCTCATTTCACCGTTAGGATTCTCCCTTTTTAGAGATTTTACAGAACTGCTAATGAGTTGTCAATAATTACT
Organism: Avahi laniger; assembly: GCA_963575035.1. Classification (NCBI taxonomy): domain Eukaryota; kingdom Metazoa; phylum Chordata; class Mammalia; order Primates; family Indriidae; genus Avahi; species Avahi laniger. Next base: position 14,291 of record CAUYSK010076405.1, read on the forward strand.
TTATTTAGCATCTGCAAGGTGCACAGCATTGTACATAGCTTGAAAATGTCAAATTGATTTTTGTCACACCCTCTGTAAAGGCTTCCCTAAGTTCCATGGTTTTGTGGTTTCTCCTCCTGTGCTCCGGGAGTGTGCTGCTAGTACCTTGGCTGCAGCACTTACCATGATGTGTTACAAGTATCATTCTCTCCACCAGATTTTAAAATCCTCAAAGATGAGATCCATGCATTGTTCATCTCTGCAACCTTGACGTCCACATAAATAAGTGTTTGAGGATGAATAAATGATTGAATGGATGAAGAGTGCTTCACTTTGGTTCCATCTCCCAACTCCTTAGTCTGCATTTCGGTGAAAGGCTGATGCTGAGTGGGAAGCCAACAATCAAAAGGCACAATGGAAAAGAGGAATGTCCAAAGGCATAGCTCCATAACGTGAAGAGTTGGCTGACCTCCCCAAGGGTCCAAGAACACGACAGAGCCACAGCAAAATATTTAAGCCAGAGCTGGGGTTCATCAACCAAACTCCCGCCCCAAAGCCAGAAGTAGCTCATTGGGAACAGGCCAGCAGTCCAGCCACCTATGGGGGCTCTAGTCCCAATGCAGACAGTTCCAGTGAACCAGAGTCACAGCCAGCACTAGCAGTCCAGAGCAGAGGGTCTCAGCCACCTATATTAAGGGTACTTTTTGCTTTACTGTCCCTTCCCAGATTTCAAGAGGCCACACAAGAATAAACAGACACTAAACAACTAGACATGAAAAAGAAGGCATTTCCAAATGATTCTCAAGCAGCAGTTTGGATGCCGTGCTCCCTGCACAGTGTTAAGGGGCTCAAGCTGCCATGGATGCCCGCTTTGGGCCTTTCGGTATGCAAATAGGTGCTATAAGGGAATAAGGGTTCCATGGGGTGCAGTAGGCATGACGTTGTTGGTGGATGGCTAATTATTTATCACACATGCCAGATTCAATTGATTAGTCAGGACCTGGAGTCTGTTTGATGGATGAGAAAATCCTGCCATGGTCCAGGGAGGCAGCTAAATGATAGCACACACTCCCTGTATCTGACATCCCAAGTGTGATGGGACACATGCAGATGAACTTCGCTCCCGATCTGCCCTCAGCGAGCCATGAAACCAAGGGCAAGCTTACTGCCCCCTGTGCCTTAGGTTCCTTATCAAATGACAGTTTGGTCAGACTATCCCAGTGGTCACTTCTAAGATTCCCTTCTTTTATCCAGCCGGATTCTTGACCCATCAGTACCTAGGCAAACTCTCACCCTTCCTCCACGCTACTGAAATGAAGGGCCATCCAACTGCAGACTTCTATGCTCGCCGAGAGAAGTGTTAGTAAAAATATTGCTTTAAGATTCTGAGATCAATTGAGTACATATTTCACTACATGGACCAGTCTGGTTCTCATACTCTCCAACCTTGCATCACAAATCGATGGCAGCTTGCTGGATGCTGTTCTACCCTGGGTGCAATTCAACTATTTTTCTGCAAAATATAACTCTCACTATACTCACGTTTCTTATCCACCAGCCCCATATAAATGGTCGACACATCATTCTCTCCTTGTTGCTTTTCTAGACCCCACATTTTTGTATCTATGTTTCTGATAAATCATGGGCTGCACCCCCAACCTCAGTATTTCACATCTGGCTCTTTCCAACTTTGCAGCAACTCTCTAAAACACTCAGAAAAATCCAGATGATTCCATCTTGGCTGTGGAAAGCCGAGCAAAGTTTGGTCCTTCTTGTTACCATTTTTAGTGCAAGATTTAAAATGACAAATGCTTGATCAAAAAATTGTGAATGAGCTCTCAAATTTAACTTGCGTCAGTGGGGGAATTATGTCTTATAGCCTCAAACACATTATAAATATAATTTCCTAAGAGATAATGATTCTTAAATATTTGTCAATATATTTTTCCAGAGACAGAATAATTTTAATTTTTATTTTGTGGCTCTTTTCTATATAGTAATACCAAAACAATCATATAGGGACATACGTCAGAGTGTTTTACTATATTACTTACTTGATGAATTAGAAAGATCTAGTATGTTTCTCATCTGCCAGAGATTTAATATATGTCAAGTTAATCCAAGCTTGGCTAAAGATGTCCTTGGATCTACGGCACCTACTAAGAGCAGGACTGTCCCCCTTTTGTTCTCTACTATATACCTGAGAGGACTGTATTATACCATTCGAGGGGCAAAAAAATCTTTGCCCCTACAAACTTTGTTATGCCATATTTGGCATAAAGTGCTTATCATTACCTAAATATGATTTTATAAAATGCTCTATCATTAACATTACCTAAAAGAAAAACACAGAAAAATTCAACTTTGGAGAAAAATAAAACCTTACACGTCCTTGGGAACCATGGAAAGCTAAGAGATACAGCAAATTCTCAGTCTCTAAGAAAGTTATTTTGAGAGAGAAGCATCATCTGCTCTTCACCAAGGTCAGTCGAGCCAGGAAGAAAGGGAAGCAAATACCAAGAAATTGGCTGTGAACATTTTTATCTGTTTTGCCTGAAGTCTCAAAGAGTAATACGAGGAACAAGATTCCACTCTCCTTTTCTCAGAAATCCTTTGGTTAAAAGTCATCTTCTTTCTAATTCTTCCCTCCCCTGTAACTTTTAATCGTCACAAATGAACACCAGAGCATATCAGGTGGTCATCTGTGTCAGAGTGAATAACTGAAGGTATTCGTGGCTTGCAGGTGTGCACACAGGACTGGAAGTACACAGCACCTCAGTACCAAGGTCAGTCGAGCTAGGAAGAGCATTTCTCTTACCCTGAGCATTTCTCTTGTGTCAAGTCTACATTGCGCCACCTTCCTTTGCAAAAGCAAGTAAACACCCCCACCAAAGGCCAAAATATAATGACAACTGACAACGAACAGAAACCCATCGTAAAGACAAAACACTCTAGCTTTCAAATTCACTGTGACTGGACACAATTAGCTTTTAGAGCCCTACAACTCCCCAGAATTGTCAAAAGTAGCCTTATAGCCAAACCGCTTGCAGATACTAAAAACCACCTGAAATAGGCCACCCATGGTGCCAAAAAGAGTGTCAAAGAGCAGAGACATGGTGCCACCAAGGCCCACTGCAATGTCCTTGCACACAATTGGAACAGCACCCAAGGTGTACACGGGGAAAGTGGCCACATCCACGACCACTCGGACAGGGATGCCCAGAATGCGGCAAATGGCCTTCAGCAGACAACAAAGGATCCGGAGAACGGCCCTGATGACCTTGGCTATGACCTTGAGCACCTTCCAGGGTATGCTCACCAACTCTTCCCCAATGGCCATGAAGTATGAGATGGTGGCTGAGCCCAGGCGGTAAAGGCAACTTTCTATGCTGCTAATCACCTGCTTGGTAACAAACCACAGGAAATAGACACTGTACTTCAGGACTGTGACCACGAGGTAATAAATTAACTGGAAAAGCTTGCTGAATGGGGTAGCAATGAAGCCCATGAGGTTTCCCAAAAAGCTGCTGCTTTCCTCAGACACCTTTGGAGGCAACAGAACAGACCTCTTGCTCCTGGTGCTGGAGAGGGGACTAGAGCGCTCTTGAGACCGCACCCTTCGCTCCTCATCCTGGACTTGGTTAACCATTTCCAGGATTTTTTTCATTTTCTCTGTGTCTTGCTCAGTTTCGTCACAGTTGTTCTGGAACAGCTGAAGGTTAAATGGAAGCAGTTTCTCAAGATCTTTCACCATCACGTCTTCTACGATGTCACTGTCCTGGGTGTGCTTGACAAAGCCCATGGCCCAGCCTCCTCCAGGGACAGCACAACAGGCTGCCAGCCACACAAACTCAGGGACTGTCACTCTGTCTTTGACTTTGTGGTCTGAGGGTACGGCACCTGTGATGATATATAGGTCTTCCCCATTGCCACACTGCGGGGTCAAGGCCCGGTCCATTAGGCTGTCAAGATTCATGTACCACCGCTCCTGGAAAGACTGGGTCATCGGAACTGAATTTGTGAGAGCGAACGTAGCCATCTGGAAATCACCGCTAAGGGGGAACGGGTACAGCTGTCCTCTTTGGTAATCAGAGTCAAGGTAATCTGTGTTCAAGGCTTGCTTGCTTCCCAGACTATTCACGGAGGTGACGGCCTCAGCCTCATTAGCCACCTCCTGAAGGGTACTTTTGGGGTCATCGATCTGAAAGAAGAGAACAAGTGGTGAGAGGCAGCCCTGTTAACAGCAGGGATGAAACACGTGAATCATTCTGCCGAGACCCTAGAAAAGTCCCCATTCCTCTATCATTTCTAACACTTGGGTTTGGAAGGACTTGGTTCTCTGATGCATGCGTACTTCATTCGAATACCCCATGATCCTGGTGTTCGAAAGCATCTTTCAAATAGGCTGTTTCCTGGTTTACTCCCTGTATACCCCAGCCCCGCTCTGCGGTAGCATCCATCACTCATACCCCCCGCCACCATCATGGCGTTCTTTCTTAATCTGTTGTAGTTTTATGAATTTCATAGTTCTTCTTTGGATTATTTTTCCAGGAGATTCAAAGTAATTGTAAAAATGAAAACAAGGGGAGAATAGATCTCTACAGGACCATAAAAATTGGACATGTTACATAGATAATCAGCCGCCAATGTTGGCTGCAATTTAATGCACACATTCTTAATGAATATTTACACAGTTGGGGATATATGAAAAGCAACCAACTCTAATCACAGCATTTCAATCAAATGGAAGAAAATGTATAATTCGGTGTCAGTGTTTAGATACTTACCAGACAAAGTTAAAATTCAAACTGGACTAACTCCTGTTTGAATTTCATCTCCTCCTGACATTTGCTATTATTAAAAATTCATTTTGTGTTTTGATCAATTTAGATATGTGCTATATGCCAATTATAATCAATATATATATATCCCTGCTTGGTTCTGCTTTTTTCCCCCCTAGTTCAACAGTATAATGTATATTTTCACTTTACTATTGATAATCCGAAAAGACAAAAGAGCTCAGGATTAATCTAGGACTATATTTTTATCTCACAAACTAGACTGTAAATTCCTCGACACCAGGGACCATGTATATTCCCCATGGGACCCAGCCCAAGGCCTGACACATACCAGAATCTCAAGGCACTCTTGTCAGTCTTTATGCTCTGAGATGTTTCTCATGGCAGAATTTATAACAGCAGGAGGTTGAACCAATCCACATTTTCAAAAACAGGGAAATGTTATAGTCATCAAAGAAATACCTCAAAACCATTATAAAGCACTTATAATTATGAAGGGTTTGTAATGATGGGGAAATATTAATATATGCTATAACGTTGAAAGGAAAAGGAAGGATATAAAATTAAATGATCACAATTTCTTTTTTTTTTTTTTTTTTTTTTGAGACAGAGTCTCACTCTTTTGCCCGGGCTAGAGTGAATGCCATGGCATCAGCCTAGCTCACAGCAACCTCAAACTCCTGGGCTCAAG